>JAFBJS010007987.1:233740-251487 GCA_016785265.1 Paraplagusia blochii | reverse complement strand
ACATTTATACACTTTATACAAATACACATATATCCAAATATAAATATGTATATACTGTATATATGATGTGTGCATATATTTGTGTGTCTGACATATATCATAAACATGTATACATATATTTGTGGGTCCAGGAGCTACAAGTTGCTCACTGTTATTGTTTACTGGGTCATAACATCACAAATGTACAGATGGTCAAAGATGACAGAGAAAGTCTGAGGTTCCACCGCTGGAATGTATTTGAACTCTGCCTTCGAGCCAATCCAGGGACATTTGTTTAGGCTTTTACATCCATTTAAATCTAATTGCAGCACTAATGGTCATGGACCAGTGTCCCTGGTAAATCACCTTGACGATTGTTGCTTAGTCCACAAAGTCAAAGTGAAATGAGCTGCAAATGGCATCTACCAAAAGATGGATGCAAACGGCCGAGTCATTAGTTGTTTCGTTTCCACTCAAATTCGTGTCCAGAATCACAGGACGATAACAGAGTCATTACAGACGTGCACAAGGAAACAGACTCAAACATCACGTGACTCATTCCTTGCCATTAAACCCGTCCACAGCTCACGCCTGTCCCTCCCCCTCAGCCCATCACTGCGGGATGTTATGAATGCATAAAAATTATAGATTTCTCTCCCCTCCTCTATCCTCCTGACCCCGACTCTGCCTCTTTCTGAACATGTCCCCCGATGCCGGCCTTCATTTGTGTGCATTAAATTGCTCAGATATGATCAGAACAACATTTCCAGCTCTGCTTATATTTCATCCTTAACCTATTACCCTCTGTGTGTGTTGGTGTCCCTCGTGTTCACCACTGAGTTTCAAAATCAGATTTCACAGGTCATTAATTCTGCGCCAAACAATCGATAATTTTGTGTAAAAGAGAAGCAATTATGTGACAACAATAGATGGGGCGGGTATATCAGTGGTGAGATCAAGGGCTTGTGTTTCATTTGGCCGACACTCTGGTGCCTGTCGCTGCTGATGCTGAAGCTGCTGCTGCTGCTTTTTTTCTGCTCCCACTTAATGAAGCCAATGTACTGCTCAGAATCCAGGTAATTTGCCACAGAAAAAATGAGTCTGAAACCACAGCTGGCAGTGGCTGCTTTTCACGGACTGCAGCAGTGGAAGGTGTTCGGTAAGAATGAAAGCTAAGAAGGAAATGGTCTGGACTTATTTATAGCACCTGTTTCTGTGGTGAGGCCCACTCACCCATTTACACTGATGCACTTATTCCGCACATCCTCCCATCACAGCCCAGGTAGAAAAGTCAGTTTATACAATAATGCAAATATATCATAGGAAAATCAAGTGAGTTCAGGGATGTTGATCTGGTCAGAAAGACCTTATTCTCCTTTCAGCTTGTCGGTTTTTCAGGGGTTGGTGCATCTAATCAACGCTTTCCATCTCCCCCTGTCCTCTGTATCTTCTACTTCGACTCCAACTACCTCCATGTCCTCCCTCACTGCATCCATCAATCTCCTCTTTGTCTCCTGCCTGGTAGCTCCATCTCTAGGATCATTCTTCTACCAATGTATCCACTGTCCCTCCTCTGAACATGTCCAAACCATCTCATCTCCAAACCTTCCTGTCTGTGTTGTCCCTCTAATCACCTCATTCCTGATCCTGTCCATCCTTGTCTCTCCTAAAGAGATTCTCAGCATCTTTAACTCCTCCACCTCCAGCTCTGTCTCCTGTCTTCTACCTATTCCTAGTGTCTCTAATCCATCCATCATGGCTGGTCTCACAAAAATCATGTAACTCAGGGGTGTCCAAACTGTTCCACAAAGGGCCGGTGTGGCTGCTGGTTTTTGTTCCAACCAAGCAAGAGCACACAGCTTGACCAATCAGCTGTCTGATGACTGTGATTAGTGGATTAAACCTGTCAACTCAGGTGTGCTGCTGCTTGGTTGGAACAAAAACCTGCAGCCACACCGGCCCTTTGTGGAACAGTTTGGACATGTCTGATGTAAACCTTTCCCTTCACCTTAGCTGACAGTGGTCAGGGCGACCTGCTTGGTTAAAGTACAATAAAGAAGGGGTCACCAACCAGGGGCCAGGAGTCACCGAAGGTGCCTAAATGCATTGTAAAAAAAAACAGTCAGCAAAAAAAGGTACTTGTTTCCTTTCTTTTTGAAGCAGATACATGTAATAATGATATTCTAATGGTTGATGAGATGAAGTGGTCACTTGTATGTCCCAGAATCATTACTTCTTATTCAGTGAGTATGGATCAAACCAGACGGTTTTCGTCTTATTGAGTGACCTTGAAACTCTTGATTTTGAAAAGGTTGTTGAGCAGCAGGACAGAGGAGCAAAAATGATCTGACTGACTCTGACATTGATGCTGAAAGATTTATTCACATCTACGGTTTCCAAAACAAAACATGTTATAGAAAATTATAATCGGGGAAAAAAAAATCTCTCAACAGGAATGTCTTAAGACCAGTAATTATTTATCTGAAACCACAGGAAGGCAACTCTAACTCAATCAACCACTTAAAAAATCCAGCATCCTCTCCATCCCCCTACAGGCTGCCACAGGAAGCGCCCCTGGGACTTGAACCCAGGACCTTGTGTTGTAAGGCAGATTTATAAAACAGGCGTGATGAAATATACATTATGGAACCCCACGATGTGTTCCAACCAAAAATATGTCAAAGAACGTTTCAGTGAGACAGTCACAGTCAAGTCACAGACATAATCAAACCCACCAGAATGTCAGACCTGGCATCAAGCCACCCACTTATAATCTGAACCGGACCTGGCAACCCACTGTTCCACAGACAAAAAAAAGGGGGAAAAAAAAGCATCATCTTCTGTTTGCGGCTCCTCATTCTTGGTCTCGTCTGTTTATTTAAGGAAACATCTCAAAGGAAGATAACAGCTACTGATAAACTGCAAAGTAAAATAATGAATTGAACCAAGAAGCAAATTAGTTTTTTCTTTCCGCACGGCGTTGGTAATCACTGCGCTTTCGTATGTCATTTTGCAGCAGATCGAGTTGCAAATGGAAGTCTCTCTCTCTTTTTTTTGTTTTTTCCCCAAACGTACACAATCAGACGAGTGTTTTCTGAATTGCTAATATTCCAAATGAAGATGCGTTTGTCAGTTTAAACTCATCAGATCAGTTTAGGAGTTTGCGAAATTTTCCACGACTACACAAACCATCCGACCAATAAACTGCCAGAGAAGATTTTACAGTAACCAGAACAGCAAACAGGGAGGAGAAAAAAAAAAAAATCAGTTTTCATCACACAGAGAAGCTAAATTACAGACTCCGCTGACAGCTTGTTAGTTTCACCATCTCTCTCGCTCGCTTTTTCTTAAGCAATTAAACCAGACAATTGCAGCCCTGGAATCGCCAGTCTGAGAAAAAAAAAAAGAATAAAAGAAAAGTCCAGACTCTGAAGCTAATATCTCTCTCCTGCTTTTACTGCCCCAGGGTTGGATGCACTTTCATTTGTGATAACACGAGAGGCCAAACAACCAAGCAGAGCCAGACTAATGCCAATCACAGCAGCAGTCAATCCAACACCACTGGTCTTTTACGGAAAGCACTAGTACGAAAGATGACGGTCGTGTTCAGACATCTTTCATTTAGGAACTGATCCGATTGAGTTCCACCTCTGAGAAGGTGTACTCGTAGTTTTACTATGGAAATGGGTTGAGTTAAAAATACTACGTAAGGGATCCGACTTCTACAGTTCAACTTACCTGGCGCTGCAGAATCTCTGGAGCAGCACTGTCACTTTTCACATTCCACCTTCTGTTTATTCATCCCTTGTTAGTGGGACGGAGACGGGAAATGGGATAAAAAGGGAAACACTTTTTGACAGGAGCCCACAACAGCTGTCAAAGGTTTCAGTGGAGAAAACAAAATGCAGCATCTTCTCAAAAAAGAGAGGGAGGAAAAGAGGAGCGTTTGTTTTTGGTATCTGACTTGGTTATGGATGAGATACGGAACTGGAGATGTGACAGAACTGGGCTGATTGAAATCTGGGGAAAATAACATTTCCACAGAAAACAAAAAGAATCCGGGAACAACAGAAACTTCAGGTTTAATACAATTTTTTTTTCCATGATGCACTTAAAGTTCCAGACCGTCTAGTAAAATAATAATAGAATAAACTAAGATTTTTGTTTATGGTCGGGACCTACCCAAAAAGACAGGAATTAAAAATGTTAAAAAAACAGACTGCTGCTTTAAAAATGACCATAAATTTTATTATCAAGTTAAAAGAAAAGGATTTGTAGTCTGTCGCCGTTCCACTCAACGTGACATTTTAAATGTCAGAAGTTGAGGTTGAAACGCTGTGCATATCAACAAGGCATAAAATCCAAGCACCGCCACAAGGTTCAGGACTTTTATTACCTCACTGATTTTTTTTACTTACCATTTATATTTTCAGTAAAAGCCTTTGATAAAGAAAATTATTTTTCTTCTGCTTCAACCTTTTCTAATAAAAAATAATTTCAAGTTCTCCAGGCTGCCTCATGTAGAGCTGACTCACAGACTGTCAGTAATGTCTGACCTCAATATACAGTCTATGTGGGAGTGCATTTGTTTTAAAGGTTTCAAACCCCAGGCCCACGGGCCATTTTTAGCCCATGACACAAGAGGACAGCCACAAGATGGCAGTAAAGTAAAGCATCTCTCCTGGTGAAATTAAATGTCGTTACTCATTTTGAGTTAAAACAACTCAAAATGTTTATTTAGGTCAGGAAATTCTTCATTTTGGTCACAATTCCAGGAAATCCAGGGAATATTCAGGTATTTTAGCCCCCTGAAACACTAAGAATTATATATATATATATATATATTTTTGCTTCTTCTCTTG
This sequence comes from Paraplagusia blochii, assembly GCA_016785265.1. Classification (NCBI taxonomy): domain Eukaryota; kingdom Metazoa; phylum Chordata; class Actinopteri; order Pleuronectiformes; family Cynoglossidae; genus Paraplagusia; species Paraplagusia blochii. The sequence goes on along the minus strand of JAFBJS010007987.1, from coordinate 246,646 downwards.
ACATGTTTTAATGTCTTTTAATCTGAAGGGAGAAAAAAAAATTGCAAAATAGTCCTGTGAGCTGGAGATCCTAATCCTGTTGCCAAACAAATCCTTTTGAGATTGTACTGGTTATGTAGGACATTACTTTTTTATCACAATGAGGACAGCAGTTTCCACAACTGCCACCCAAATCACACTGCACCAGAGTGCAGAGCCCCTCAGTGGCAACCTGACAGCTGATGGATTAGAACCTCAAGGATTGCGGACCCAAGTCTGCTTCTTTGACCACTAGGCCACCAGTGCTGCCCAACCTTGACATTGTCATCAATTTCACTCAATCTACATTATCTGTTACAATTAGTATTTATTATATTATGGCTCCAAAACCTCCAAAATAAAAAAGTGCTGTTCTTGTTAACAAACCACAGTCTATTACATGTGCTGACCAAACCAAAATGTGGCCTGTGAAGGAATGGTGGGTGACCTGACCACAACTAGATGGCCTGCGTGCCAGATGCTGGCAGTGAGCCACCATTTGAATACCACTAACAAAGGTGTTCAGTTATGTCACAGAAGGGTACTCAAAATAAATTAAACATACAATTTAGTGTTATAATGTTTTTTACTGAGAACACTAGACTGGTGATCCTATCCATAGATGCCACCGGAGAAGATAGAAATAGTTGCTATTACTTAAGCCTTTTATAATACAAAAATAATTTTAATAAAGTTGTGCAACTTTGCATTTTTTTTTATTCTCTAGTGTGTGTTTTCCATGCGGACTTTGAACATTTCCTTGAGCGACAGGAGGTGCAGAGATTTACAGGCCTCCGAAGGTTTGAGCAGGTGACTGACAGATGGAGCCTCGCTCACTGACTCACTGACCAGCTGCTCCTCTACGGCAGGGAGGCCGTTCTCTTCCTGCACCGGGCGGCTAATCCTCTTCTACCACTTCCAGTCACAGTCCTGAACTCCTGATCCCACACTGCTACTCCGGTCACCTGCTCGTGACAACACACAGAAATGTCCTGGCAGCAAGGGCGCCATGAAGCTGAGTAACAGAAGGTGAGCAGATCAGCCTCAGTCGGAGCTGGAACTGTGGTCTGTGACAGCGTGATATTCCCTGACATGATTCTGGCTCCACCGGCCTCCTGATGTGGCGACACTAAGCTGGTGCCATTTTAGCCCAACGTTTCAATCTTTCCAACCGCACCTTGAACCAGGAGACACTGGTCCACTGTTACTGTTTCTTCCCAGTGAGATCCCAAAGGTTGGTCTGTTGATCTATCCGACCAAACAATACAGCCTCCATTTTTGTTAATAAGAAAGTTCAATATTGTTTTTTAATATACATTATTTAGCAGTGAATGCAAAGGTTTACAGGGCCGTTGGGAGACCAGCCATAGAAGCCATAGAAGACAGGAGGCAGAGGTGGAGGAGTTAAAGATGCTTGAGGTTCTCTTTAGGAGAGACAAGGATGGACAGGATCAGGACTGAGGTCATTGGAGGGACCACAGAGACAGGAATGTTTGGAGCAAAAAAGCTAGAGAAACCAGATTGAGATGTTTGGACATGTGACGTGAGATAAAGCTACAAGGGAGAAGACAAAGAGGAAGACAAAGAGGAAGACAAAAAAGAGATTGATGGATGCAGTGAGGGAGGACATGGAGGTAGTTGGAGTTAGAGTGGAAGACACACAGTATATGGTGATTTGGAAAATGTTGATCTGCTGAGGCAACCCCTAAACAAGGGACACACTGAAAAAAAGAAAGAATACGATACATTCTATTGTGGCAGTAGTGGTCTAGTGGTTAGTGGTTTTAAACCTGAGGACTGTGGACCCAAGTCCAGCTGGTGGATCAACAGGGGTGTCCTAGTTGTTAGGGAAAGGGAACTATATATCTAAGAGGAAGTTATATATTTAATTTTTATTTAACTTTAACATATTTAACTAGGAACAACTTCTAACACTTTATAAAGGTGGTAAAGCAAGAGAAATCCAAAAAAAAAAACTAACTCTAGTCTAACTCTAACCCTAAATATCATACATCAACAATCTAGATAATACAGATCTATGACAAATGAAGTACATGCAGACAGGACAAGACCACTGACGACAGTATTGGTCTATATTGACATTGGAAAGTTCACTACTGCACTCTATATAAGCTGTGTATATAGATGTAAAAAATATATTGTAAGCAGCATTTATATGTGTATTTAGGCAGCACAAATGTATGTACATAAACATATAAACATATACTGCATGCATATATATATATATATATACACATATATCTGTATATGAAATATATACATACATAAATATACATATATATTAATGAACAAATTCAATTAAGTGACTTAAGTTATGAGTTGACAGTATCATCATATATATATATATACGTACACATATATATCCATACACATATATAATTTATACAATTAATAGAATCATGTTGGAAAACCCCTTCAGGTCCCTTGCAGCCTCAAAGACATCTAAAGGCTACAGTTACATAAACATAAAAAGAAGAAAAAACATCTGGAGTAAGGAGTGAAGAAAGGAAATAAACGTGGAGTTTGATGGAAAGTGTCACTATGTGATATTGGCAGAAATGTTTAGCTGGAGACTTTTGACTCAACGGCGAAGGAAGCATCCAGAAAATAAAAAGCACGCTGAGGGAAATAAACAGCCGCACTCCGAGCTTCGGAGGGCAACGTTAATCTTTCCACAAAATATATACCTGGGTCATGACAGACTAATATCTCTGGTGACAAATTGACGCAACTTAGGAGCAATATTGCCAGAAAAATGGGAAATGCTTGCAAAACAAATGTAGCCAAAATAAAGTCATATTTTTGCAGGGCTTTTAAAAACTGTCTGCCCATTCAGCACGTTGACACTGGAAAACAGCACAAGAATGAAGAAGCCGAGAATGAACCTCATAACAACCTTAATTACTGCCTTGATTTTTGAGACAGATTTTTATTTAACACTGGACTTTCTTCAATGGCTCATTGACAAACTGCAAAACAAATAAGAAAATCATTTAATTAAATTCATTCTTCTTCTTTCCCTCTTAAAAAAATCATATTTTTCAGAAATCCACAGAGTGAGCCAGACTGTCCATTCTAGTGAGCACTTCACTGACTTGATGGCCTTTTAGTTGATTAACAATAAAAATCAAACCCTGACAGGTTTTAGATTTGTTAAAATGTTGAGTCTGTGTTCGTGACTCTCGACTGGAGTTTGAATGATTGTGTTCTAAAACCACTAACTTCTAATTACTTTCTGACAGTGGAGGGGAACGGAGAGGAGGGGAGTATTTGATTTTTTTCATTTTTCTTTTAACCAAATCTCAATCACACACCAGTCAAATACAATCTTTGGATGATTTTTTTTCCTGTTGTCTGCTGCGTGAGGCTGAATGGATGCTCATGGTGCACAATCATTTGATGACTTGATTCATCATTGTCCGTACTGCACAACACTTTGACATTCCATTTCATCGACGCGGAAGATTCTAAATACACCAGGCTTTTACTTCAAAACAGAATGATCCTCATACAGAAGCACAAAAGGGCCAAAAAAGAAAAAAAAAACAGCACAGAGCCTCTCTGGATCCTACCACGAACACGCAGTCCCCCCTCTATAGCAGTAGGTGGCGACATGTCAGCCGTCAAATGAAGGTTGAAAGAAACCCGGAGGCATAGACGAACTGACCAGCTCCGTTTAACCAAGCGTGAATGACAAGCCACCAGCGCAGAAGTGCATCTGCCTGAAGACCGGCAGATGCACTGATTAATTTGGGACGATAATTATGCACGGAGTAGAAAACAAAGACGGTCAGCTGACAACACCCATGGGCTCCGTCAGCCTGTTCACTGGCACTCATTAGCTTAACACGACTGTCTGAGCTTCTCTTTGTGTCAAGTGACCCAGAGATTTATTAGGTGATGGGGAGTGGGCTGATCTGACGACGTTCCCTGTTTTTCCCTGTCGTCTGCAGTGATGTTACCGACATAAATCAGGCCGCACTGTGTGTGTGTGTTTATGAGATGTGCAATGATGACATCATCAATTAGTTACTTAAGTCACTCAATTGAATTTGTTCATCAATCATCAATCATCTGATGGCTGATTACGTTTATACACAGTATATATGCAGTATATATATTAGAGATCTACTATATAACATCTACCGATAACGATATTAACCGATATTGCCCAAACACTTCATTCCCGATACCGATATGAACCGATACTGATACCGATATAGGCAGCTAATTTCCCCTGAATTAGTGCGATACCAGACTAAAGGCATTCTATAAATAACTGTGTACAACACTAACACACTACTTCAATATAAGTTATAGAAAAATTACACCTTTATTTTTTACCATTTAGTCTGAAACAGTCCTATGATGCTTTGTGCAGCATTTGATGTAAACAAGAAATGTCTAGTATTGGACAGCCAGTCAGCCAGTGTGAGGGTCTATAAGGACAGGGGGCATTTCCATTTGTTTACTGTATCTTGTTTATTTTATATAATTGTTTGTAAAGTGCCTTGGGACAACAGTTGTTGTGATTTGGCACTCCAAATAAAGTTGAAGATGTTGGACAGAATAAGTATAAGAGTAAAAAGACCTCTTTAATGAGAGACAAAACATTTCAGCATCGTCACAATGTGAACGACTCTTCTCTTTGATGACATGAGAAACGACACCAAGCGGCGTTTCACTGACAAATGTCACTTATACTTATTTCCAATACAATTAGACTTGACATAGCACGGCTACAGAAACTCCACACATTAAAAAAAACTGTCTTGAATGGGATTTAAATTCAACAGTATCATAGACTCGTGATATATATATACAGACACATATACATATTTACATATATAGATACACACACATATATATATTTACCACGAGTCTATTTCCAATCTTACAATATATTTGCTCCGTCTGTCATTAATACATCTATATGCACTTCATATATGTACAATGTTGAAATTTCTCTCTAATACTGTTACTAGTCATGCCCTGTCTTCATGTTCCTTATCTGTTATAGAACTGTGTTATCTAGATCACAGGTGTGTGGGACTGAGATTACTGTTTGCGATTGGATTTTCTTTTTTTTTTTTTTTTTTTTTTGCTTTACTGCCTTTATGAAGTGTTAGATATTGTTCTTAGAGAAATATGATTTTATCTCTTTGTACACATACTTATCTGGTTGAACTGACAATAAAACCATTTTATTCTGTATATAACTGTAAAAAGGAGAGTTTTATGAAGGTATAAAACTGTATCATATTTAATGAAAATTCATTTTTGCACACCATTTGAAATAAATAGAAAATGAAGCACAAGAGTAATCCTAAACCCAGAGCTCTGAGCATAGCACCATCCTGACCAACAGAACTTCCAGTGGAGGCTCACAGGATGGAGCAGTGTAATTTGGATAGCAGTAGTGGAGACCTAGCAATGGAAAAGCAGGTCGAGATGAATGAATGAATGTAGAAGAGCAAATGTCAACAGAGTATTGGGCAAAGAAGAGAATACAGTCATTTTAACTGAAAATTGTATATGAGATATGACCAGGGGTGAGAAGCTTAGACCACCAAAAATCTACAATAACTACATATGCAACCACATTAGATTAAGATTAAGATTAAATTCCTTTTTTTTGTCATTGTGACGCAACAGCGCACAACAAGAATTTGGCCTTTGCATTTAACCCATCATCAAAGTGAGCAGTGGTCAGCTAATGAGCGCCTGGGGAGTGCGTAGGGACGATACCATGCTCAGGGCAGCTCAGCAGTAACTTGGCGGTAGTGGGGATTTGAACCTTGCAAACCCAAGTTCGCTCCCTTAACCACCAGGCCACCACTGCCCTTGTACCATAACACATCACCATCCAAGGGCCGTTTATGAATTAATTCATTCAGGTTCAGCAGCCTCCAAGAATGCCACCCAAATCACACTATACCATACTGTGAGCCTTCCTATGTGAGTCCACCAGAAAGAATTCCAATTAAAAAAAAAAAAAAAACGATCCCAGACCATAGTGTCAGCCTCAAACAAATAGGTTCAGGGCCACTGTCCCCACTGTCATTTTGTCAAAGTCATTAGCAGTAAAAGTTCAACAACGAAGAAAAAATGGTGAAAATTAGTTAAAAAAAAAATCAGTTTCCCATTGTAATACAACACTTACGACGGGTCTTGTAATACATTCATCCACAGCAGTGTCTTCCACTGAGTGCATCCACCAAAACATTTTTTTAGCATATACTTGCAGAAGAATCCTTCTATAAATCTTTTTTGGCCCCATTAACATTCAATTTTCACATCAAGGTGGGGGCCACAAACTATCTCTCCAAGCGCCACAAAATGGGGCACGTTCCGCAAATTTGAGACCCCTAGTGCTCTCAAATTTTTCAAATCTCCTAGTGCTAGAGATTTTACGTCTCAAAGCAGAGTTGAATTTCCTCCTAGATGTCTTAACTTAGACAACTTTTTTTTCCCTCCAATTACATCGACATACACCAACAGTACGGCAGCAGACAACTGGGTTAACGTTTGATACACACACCAGCAGAAAGTGAAGCGCCTGCTTGATCTACAGATGTCAATACGGCCGTCATTAGAACCTAACGAGTGTGATTCTATACGCAGAGATGAAATCAGACATCCTGTCTCTGAGACGTGATGACTCATACGTCGGTAACAAATTATATGGGATGTTGGTTTTTCTCCAGCATCACTGAGAACTTTTCAGTGTTTGTATCCCCTCAGTCGTCGTGACATGGTGTCACCTGCTGGTGTGATCACTCACCAGCGAGTTGCTCCTGTCCCGGGGGGGCGGGATATAACCTCCTGGATCAACAGACCTATTCTGACTGTTTGCATCTATAATTCAGCAGCAGCACCGACACCTTCTCAAGGGCAAGTGTGGAGCCTTACCATCGACATCGCCCAAGGAACTCTCACTACAGCTCAATTTATGAAGTTCATAGAGGCACTGGACTATTCACCTTCAAGGTACACAGACTCTGAATGAAGGCCTGCTCAGGCGTGGCTGAACGCACCTCTGCTCGTCAAAAAACGCCATTTTAATTCCCAACACAAGCGCACATAAATGCATTTCTATTAAATTGGAAATGGCAACGGGGGGAAAAAAACCCAACAAAATCTTACTTTGCCACAAGCCAGGAGAGAGATTAGGGAAAGTAAGTGAAGAACTCGGGACAATTTAATTGAAATCTCCTGAGGCTGGACGGCTGCAGAGGAGGGGAGGAGAATGTCGGGTGGAAATAAAAAAAAAACACATCTTGTGCAATTTTAGACAGAGTGCCATTTTTCACACAGTTCAAAAGGAAAAGGTCACATGGTCTTCTGCAGTATTAATGTACCACCATTGATGATTGGTTTTCAATCATTCATTAAAACTCACCACGCTCTGGGGCACAGGGCTATAATTAAGAAACATTTTCTCCTCTCTTCAGTCTGGCCACCGGTCCGTTTCCTCACTCCGGGCTCATTCGTCCATTCTGTTTCATTATTTAGTTTCTAATTAAAGCACCTGGTGGTGATGCCAAGACTGCTGCAGCTCCTACTGTACTTTAGAGCTGAGGAAACAGCTGAATTAAAGAGTTTCACGGTGAAAGTCTGTCTTTGGACAAAACTAAATATAGCTCATGTCCATGTACCTGAGCGTCGGCAGGTCTCACATCTCTCTGTCCTACATGTGTCCGTGTTAGCAGCAGTCTCAGGTAGCAGGTGTGGGATGCCCAGAATACAGAGCCCTCACCTTTCATAAAGCAGCGGCCCTTTTTACTGGCACGAGAACAGCATTTTGTTGCCATAAATAACAGAGTCATGTCGGCCATCAGGCGCCGGGATTCAAGCGCCTGACACAGATACCGAGGATGAACTGAGAAGGTGGGTGAGTCGCCAGGAAATGTGGCGATAGAGCAGCGGAATAAGAGCAACAACACACATATCTAAGATGTAGTCTAGCACACACACACACACACAAGTTTATTTACCTGAATTCTATGACAATATATTTTGGAAAAAAAGAAAAAAAAATAGCTGGAACTTTGGAAAGTCAAAAAGAAGCTAAGAAATGTCTAAGGAAAAGTTAGACACTTAACTTATACACAACGTTTTTGCAGTCCACAAATGTGTACGTGATTACAGAATCTGAATACAATATGTATTTGTATATATTGTATTCACATATATACATAATAACACATACTATATATATACACTTATACAGGTACATGTATATATGTGATTTACACATGGGTACATTTATATATACAGTATATATATATATATATATATATATACTGTACGTATACACACATATATATGGCATGCCGTTCATGAAATTAATGTTGGAATATATATACAAAGTAGGAATACATATATGAAAAGTCTGAATACATATGTATATATATATATATATATATATGTATATTTATACACAATTTGAAGCCTTCTTGACCACACTGCCCCAATCCATGTGGAGACTTTTTGTGTATATAATCAGACTTTTTGTATATATATTCAGACTTTTTGTTTATAGATTCAGAATTTTTGTATATATATTCAGACTTTTCGTATATATATTCAAACATCAATTTCCTGAATGGCATGCCATACAGATATACATACATATAGCTACACACACACACACACATATATATATATATATATATATAGTATATACACACACATATATATATATATCAAATATGTTTACACACATAGACATAATAATCTACATTAATTATCATAATCATCATCATCCACCTGCTTATATTTCTTTCCTAACAGACACGTCCACACGGTCCTCTGCTCATTAAACACCTAGTGTTTATATCTTTATTGCCAGTAAAGACATAAACACTTTAAGGCTGTGGGTTTTTTTTTCACCCTGCATTTATAGAAGACAAATAAAGAGAAAACATCCACATTGACCACCTTCCTAATTTCACATTCAAATTTAATTAAATTACTGAGCTTGCAATTTCCATCCCAGTCCTGCACCTGCTCACCAAAACACACAGCCAAAAGTTGTTCACAGCAACACTACAGTGATAACAGTGAGAAAGTTAGAGTTTTTAATCCTGGAATTGGAAAATGACATTATGTTTATGTCAGAATTACATACAAAGACAAACACAGCATTTAGACCAGAAGTGAACTGTTATTACAGCTGCCTCAGAGTCAGAGAGCAGAGAGTCCTGGGTTCAACTATCAGACCAACTGCATGTTTGATAATGTTAATCCTCCTCTTTAGGTCATTTTGGATGAATGTATGTCCCAATGCCTGAATGCCAATATTCAAACTCTCAAACTGGTGGACTGTGGGCCATTTGCTGAATGATATTTTGTGGCCTCCCCTTGTTATGAAAGTTGAATTTGTAATAATAGACAAACTTTTTTTATAGATTTGTTCTCCACGTGTTATGGTAAATCCTAAAGTTCTCAAAACCCTGACCCACAGTCTCCTTCTGGTTCAGTGTTGTATTACACAGAATCTATGGGAAACTGATTTTTTTTCTTTTTATTGAATGTTTTCTTTTGTATCAAACAGTGAAAGCTGACGCAGCTCTTCGGTGAAATGATAGTGTGAGTGGTGGCCCTCAACTTTTTTAAATTTGAGACCTCTGACGTAGATTAATCTTAAAGAATCATCAGTCTCACCCTGCACCTGCTCAGACAGGAGCACCAACCAAATGTCCACCACCTGAACCAGATGAAATTTTTACCTTTAATAATAATAAAATAATAACAAATTATTATTATTATTATTATTATTATTATTATAGGGAGACATGAACAGAAGTTTTTTTTCTTAGAAATCCTTATAATAATAATAATTCTTATTTTTCTTTTATGTCCAGTGGGCTCACCACAGAAAGGTATAATGTTGTGGTGCAAGGTGATTTGGGTGGCAGTTGTGGAGACACCGTGCATTATTATTGTTGTTGTTCTTGTTGTTATTTCAAAGAATGAACCCACTGAACTTGTCATTATTTTGTGATCCTAAACAAAGCACCAGACCTCTCATTACATCACTGTTTTTCTCCCTCATCATTTCATCCCTCTGTCTGTTGTAAACGTCCACTGACATTGTCTGTAGAAGTGAATACAGAGTATAACAGTAAAAGAAACCATTTCAAGAATTATTATCTCCACTTACAGAAAGTCTAGATGTTAACACCTTATCGTTTCAGCGCAGACAATTTAATAACTATAAAACCCACCTGATGCAGAGCGAGGGACTGGAACTGACAAAGAAAATCTCCGTCACTCAATGCAAAGTTCAACACAGTAACAGACTGTTTTTCTGCTTGATTTGCTGACGACTTGTCAGAGTGATAACGCTGAGCCTCGTCTGCTTCAGTTCCCTTAGAATGCCTTTTTTTCCCCAGCGCTTGCATCTAGGGAAAGCCATCGCCCGCGCTGTCGCCTCTCTTTACTAATGAACTCAACAGAATACCACGGGGAGCGCAGCGAATGTGGTGCTGTGCAGAAAATGATGCAGACCGTGATTGCTCAGGAGGTGAGAAGGTTACACACTGTCCAAGAGTTTCACTAATGATGTTGCTAACTGCCTTAATAGAGGAGGGGGAAAGTGCTGAAACGGACGAAACAAAGAAATATATAAACAAACATAAACGTCTACATCTTTTTCTACCCTGGAGTTTAATCCTTTGTTTTAGTCTCAGAGATTAACTCTGCCCGTTCCCTTCTTCTCTTCCAATTAGGCCCTAATCAGACGGAGCTTCATCTGCACTGTGGGAAAAAGGTTAGGATATTATATATGTGCACTTTGAAAACAAGGGGGAGCAGAGATTTGTGGGTAATGATGATGTGCAGACTAATAACAGATTTCCTCAAGGTTATTAACATTTACATGCTTCTGTTAAATGAACTGGGCTGATTAATGTGCCAGTCTGTTGAACTCTGTGATTAGTGTATGAGACAATATTGCTTTACAGTGTTAGACCTCATGCAAACAGCAGGAGGCTCTGATTAGTCAGACAAGTTCACAACAGACTGTCAGCCAGAGAGGGGAACGTTTAATGAGAAGAAATGGTGGGAACACACACAAAGAAAAATATTGAAATAAAATAAATAGTGTGTTTCCTGTAAACTAGACTGAGAACTGAGAATTTCTGGCTTTTTTAAGTTTCCCTCAATATTTTAGTTAAAGCATTGACTGTTTGGAATCCATTTGACCCACTGTAGGAGACTATTGGGAAAATTCATCTGCACCTGTAACTAAACATGGCGGCAGCTCTCAGGGGCAGTTGGTGGCCAAGTGGTTAAGGAAGCAGACTTGGGTCCACAAGGCCCCTGGTTCGATTCCTGCCAAGTATTTGCTGAGGACCACTGAGTCCCCACCGTCCCCACCCACAGCTCCCCTGGTGTTCAAAGTTGCCCACTGTTCACTTTGGTGATGGGTAAAATACAGAGGCATAATTTCCCAAATGACACTCCAAAAGGGATTAATAGAGTTTTAACAAAAAAGAAAAGTTCAGGGCACCACTTTGGCAACCTGGCAACTGATGGATTCGACCTGAAGCCTTGCGGCCTCAAGTCCACTCCCTTGAACACCCGGCCACCACTGCCACCCATGATAAAACATGTTCCTGCAATTTGTTTTTATTAACGTAAGAATCAAATATTGTCCTTTGTTGTGTAATTGAACAACTTTTAATTCATCAAGTTCAGTAACTCTGCTGACATCAAAAATTGCTGAACTCCTGCAGGTCATTGAAGGTGACTCAGCGGCCCCCGGGCCTCGGATTGACACATGTGCCTTAAAGCCTACTCTGCATAAACTTGAGCGCAGATGTTTTGCACAATATGCAACTCAAACCCTTGTGTTATTCACACTTGTTTAAGAAAAGAGATTAGGAAAGAAAAACTTTGGCCCACAGGGTGTGTTTCTGTCATTGGTACAATCTTTGCTGCTGGAGACCTGTGGACTGTCCCCAGTCCCAATAAGGACAGATTTATCAGATGAAGACATACACAGAGTAGATCCTCAGACACAGTTGGAAAAAAAAAACACTGCAGTCTCTGGTGTTCTTTAAACAGTTCCACTAAGTTCCATCCATGTTAAATAAAAAACAAGTGTTCCTTGAAACGCATTTCTGCTCAAAGGTAAAACAAAGAATTCTGGGTAAAGACCACAAATATTGCACTGACTGCAGGCAGTGGCAGAAACATGAGTTGGCCGTCCTGTGTGGGACACATCTGCTCTGCAGATTTACTCACTCTGCTCCTGGATCAGTGATATTCATGTCTGTGCACTAACTCACATTGGCAGCATATTAAAGCTTACTTTTCATGGACTAATTGGGAAAAAAAAATCAGCTTGGACTGTATTGTATTCCACTATAACAACAGCGATGACAACAAAAACGGTGGAGAACGGTTTGAAAATGTCACACAAGATAAAGAGAAATGACGTGATTTGGTTCAGATCACATTACATCGTTCAGGATATTGTTTGCAAGCACAGCCAAAAAAGATGCCGCACCTTGCAGCAGTACACAGAGAAGACAGTGCTGTTACAGCCAACAGTTCTACTGGTTCTCTTCTCTTTTTCCTTCCATTACGGCTCCCATGTTTAAGTCAGATTCTTCTGATGTTTTAATGTACTACACAACAACAACTCTCTGTATTAGTGAAGGTTGGTATCTTCTCAGATTCCATCTACCTCCATGTCCTCCCTCACTGCATCCACCAGTCTCCTCTTTGTCTCTTACCTGGTAGCTTCATCTCTAGGATCATTCTTCTACCAAAGTATCCACTGTCCCTCCTCTGAACATGTCCAAACCATCTCAATCTGTCTTCTCTAGCTTTTTCTCCAAACCTTCCTGTCTG
>JAFBJS010007987.1:142055-233530 GCA_016785265.1 Paraplagusia blochii | reverse complement strand
GTCTCCACTGCTCTGAACAGTTGATCCTCAGTATCTAAACTCCTCCACCTTCTCCACCTCTGCTCCTTGTAACCTCACTATTCCACTGTTCTCCCTTTCATTCACACACATCTGCTCCTGTCTTGCTATGACTGACCTTGATTCCTCATCTCTCTAGTCCAAACCTCCACCTCTCTAGGTTCTCTTCCAGCTGCTGTCTACATCACTACAGATCACAATGTCATCTGCAAATATCATCGTCCATTAAGACTCTTGTCTGACCTCATCTGTCAATCTGGCATTTAAGTTTTATTGTTTTATTTTATTACATCAATTTTATTAAAAAAAACAACAGAAGTATGAACAGGAAGAGGGATGGAAGGGAGGGAGGAAGTGGGAGAGGTATTGCAATGGAATTTCCAATCAGATTCAGATGGCTGGCATAATGACGGGAACATGGAAAAGTTTCAACTTATTTTCATCTACTCGGTGAAAACATAAACCCTCTGGCTGTCTTTGTAATTAAAAACCTGGCCTTGGAGACCACTTTATTTCCCAGTCTGGTTGGATGACATGCCTACAAGCTCACAGATGAAGGTACAATGCAGCTGCTACTATTAATATTCTGATGACTTCCTCCAGAAGACAACTCCTCCGTCTGCACACAAATTCACTCTTACCTGACTCATCAAGGTTTTCAGAAAAGTTCACTGGAGGAGATACAGTAATCTGATATCGAAGTCCAGACTAAACCAGAGCTCCTCACACCATCATCCATCAACTGATGAGATTTGACTAACCCCTAATAAAGGTTATCTTCACATTTCAACATCACTGCAGAGAGAAAAGTCGTAATGTGTCGTGTTTTTTTCTTTTTAGTTCCATGACTAATAGGTGCAATGAGAAAACCAGGATAATGAGTAAAGGTTCACTCCTACAGCTGACTCAGTTCCCTGGAACAGAGATGATCTCTTGTGATTCACATTCTTCTTTCAACACCTCTGTCATTCTTTAACAATAGCAGGTCAAAAGTTAACCTGGGATATTTTGGACTTTGCACTGCTTCATACATAGGATTCATTTCGTGTAAAAATTAAGGCTTTGTTTGAAGAAAGATATTTCATCTTCAGCAAAGTTAAAAGGTATCAGAGTGATGGGAAATCTTCCTGAGTGTGTGATCTGCTCTATTGCATGGAACCAACAATCACACACTCGCACACACACTCACTATAGCACTCAACACTAAGCACTAGCCCTACAGCCCAGCAATGTGACCCATTATCACCAGAGTTTTTTTTTTATCCAGATCCAAGTAGATCAGGACCCCATCTACGTCCAGCAGAGTGTTGCTTCAAGAAACTCTTGAAGACCCAGCTCTTCAGAAAGCACCTCCTGTCCTAGCTCTCCCTCTTTCTACCCTACCTCTTGTTTTCTAATCTTATTTCTTCCTGTTACTTGTTTTTAAATCCCTATCTTGTAAATCATTTTGGATAAAAACATCTTCTGTATACATACATGCAAATGTTAGGCTCTGTTTTGCTGGTAGGACATAATCTAGTCACTCCCCCAGTACTAAGACAGGGACATTCAGCAAGGGGTTCATGAGTCCTCAGAAGTCAAGCATGAAAAGAACTGATCATTCCTCTATGGCTGCTCAAGAAGAACTTGCTGCTACATAGGACAAAACTAGACTGTGTGCGCCCCCTAGATGCCATTATTATATTTCAATACATCTACAGCACAGGTCTAAATGCAAAAAACAAACAAACAAAACAAAAAAAAAACAGTAAGAAAAGACCTGCAGATTGGGAGGACAGCAGGAAGAGTAATGCCAAGATGTCCATATGTGGCAGGCTCAGAGAAACTCATTTTAAATCAGCACCAGATCTGTGTACATTTCAAACCAGTCACCCTGAGACAGAAACTGTTTCATCCCAAAGACAAGATCCTAAAACACAAGCTGGACAACGTGGTTTATGCCATTTAGTGTAGTGAGGACTGTGTGGACCTCTACATTGGGGAAACCAAGCAGCTGCTCCACAGACGCATGGCTCAACATAGGAGGGTTAACACCTCAGGTCAGGACTCAGTCGTCCACCTACACTTAAAGGACACCAACCATTCTGTTGAGGACCAAGACGTTACGATCTTGGCCAGAGAAGACAGATGGTTTGAGAGAGGTGTTAAAGAAGACATTTTTGTCAACCTGGAAAAAAACCATCCCTCAACACAGGTGGTGGTTTGAGACACAACCTATCAACCAAACACAAAGTCTTATGGGAACGAACCCCAAAATATTTCTTCCCTCAGCAGCTGGTTTCACACATCAACGAGCCGTGTGACCAAAACCACTCTGACAATGACCGTAACAACCCATCAATACCAACCCAACGACTGGTATCAGACTTCACTGGTGTCCCCAGGTCCACCCAACAGGACGGACCTGAAACACCCCATTCTTCTCACTCACAGGATAGAACTTCTGGTACTCCCCACTAACAGTTAGAACTGAAGAAGTTTCTTGGATGGGAGGTGGAACGTTTTCCAAAAAAACTGAATGTCCAGTTGCCTAACTAAACTCTTTTACCTTCACCATGACCTGGATGACTGAGAACCTTCATCAACAATAGATAGAATAAATATGTAAGAATATAAATCATGATGTTGTACATTGGATGGTACGTACAGCACTGGCTGTTCTTCATTTCTAATCCTCTTACACCAAATCAACTTCTCTCCAACATTTAGATTTTCTGCACGCTGACTTTTATCGTTGTTATTTCATTGCAAAAATGTTGAATCCGTTTCTTTAACAAAAGAGCGAAAAATAGGACTGAGTTTCTAATGACAAGTAATGGGAGTGGACAGTGATTACCCATTTCAATTTGACAAAAATGGACCCTCACAAAAGCCAGAATGCGGTTGTTGAAAACGGTTCATGCAGCAGCAGATTGGTCAATTTACTACTTCCCCTGGTATTTCACTGCTGCCTGAAAAGCCTGATGTTTTGTTCAGCCGTGCATCTATTATCCTGATACCATTTCCTCAAACTGCACTCCCCTCTGATCTGCTTTATTCTTCCTCTTGGCCTGGACTCTGATCTGTGGTGTGAAAAGCCCAGACGCCCTGGTGGTCGGCAGGAAGAGAGCCCCAGTGTGAGGGGACGGAATGTCTTGCCAACACACATTGGAGCCGGTGCCCGCCTGGGTAGAGCTGTGTGGACCCTCAGATGTGGAGAACAGAGGAGACAGACCCTGCAACAACAACGGCTCTCTGTATTCATACACATCCTCGGAGAAACACCCTGCCAGTGATGGCCACCTGCCACACACACACACACACACACACACACACACACACACACACACACACACACACACACACACACACACACACACACACACACACACACACACACACACACACACACTACTAACATGGCTACTGACAGAGATATGACTGAGCAAATGTGAGCTGATAAATATGTTAATATATATTTATTCTAAATATTTCTTTATCTTCCATCTTCTTTTTTTTCTGTTGACTACTATTACTAATTAATTTATATCTTATGGGCAAATTAAAACAATTTAACATAATTAATTAATAATAATTAACAATTATTAACATGACAACATATTTCTGATTTGCAACTTACACTAAGACAAATTAATTGCTAGGGGTCAACATATGGCCCATGGGACCAAACTGGCCAGTTAGTGGGTTAGATCTGGTCTGCTGTGATGATGTACTAATATGTAGTAAAACAAAGGGGGGAAACATAGACTTATTGTAATTTTAGGTACTCAAATTCATGGAATAATTATTAGAAAATCCTGCTGATTTCCCCAATTTCTTGTTTAACCCAAAAGGAGTTTCATTTTGGAGCTGATATTTGACTATTTTCCATGAAATTTATGATTATTCTCACATCAATAGCTATGGCACTGTACTGACAAAAAACAGTGTTCTTTTTTGTCATACCATGTGTTCCTGTCCATGGTATTTTTCAGGTAATGAACACTTAGTGGAACCAGGAAATTAAAGGAAAAGGGAATTGAAGAAAACAAGTGTGGTCTAATCCTTGTTTTCCCGACTGTGTGTGTGATTGTGCTGATGTGTCTACTCAGGCTGCATGTGACTGTTGTGTTAAAATGGGTGACACCCCGACATTAGGACATGTCTCTCAAGTGTCTCCACCAGCTTTGACAAATGTGGTCGTTTCATCTTTGTTCATCCTTGAGCCAAGAACTCAAAATTTAACGATGAACAATAAGAACAAACATCTAATTGTCAACCACACTTCAAAGGGAAAAACCTCTGAAATCGTCGCAGCTTTGAAACTGTTTGGATGGAGCTTCATCTCATTCTCTTCTATTCCCCAAAGTGCCAAACATTTCAGAAGAGCCTAATTTGGGTCTTTAGTCGAGGCAAAGCGGCTGGTGTGAAAGACTTCCTGCAGAGTTTTGCAAAGAGGGAATTCTCTGGTGGAAACACCGCTTAGATGAGTGTTTAGACTGAAAAGCAGAATGTGTGGAAAAAGACTCTGTTTAGGTTTTTTTTCTTCTGTTTTCTTTCTTTACAGATAAGGAATCTTCATAAATTGACCTTTTTGATGTTTTTTTTTATCAGTTAAACCACAACTGATTAAACAACAAATTTCCCAGTTAATAACCAGGGGTTAAAGTCCTCACAACAGTAGTGTTGCGAGAACACACACTCACACACACCCACACATACACACACTGCCTCTGGGAAAACAAGATTAATTTAATTTCCAATAAAACCAAGTACTAACACCATGAAAACCTTGAATGGCTGAATTTTATGTGATTGAAAGAACTTTTTTACTTTCTGTTTCATCAGCGCTCCAGACCACCATACTCCCGACTTCAAACCCAAGAAAAAAAAAAAATAAAAAAAAATCAACCTAAAAGAGCCATTACAGTTGAGGAGCGTTTGGTAATCAGCCCCTGCAGGACCAATGACTCGTGAAACATGTTCCTTTGAAAGTTGGCAAATCGGAGATCAACTCTGTGGAGGCTGAATGGAGGTAAAAATCCCTTCATTACCTGCAGCACTTCTCCTGTGTTACCAATGAATGCTAATCATGTTATTTTTTTCCCAATGAAAAGCTGCGACACCGCGTTTCTTTCTCTAAACGTTCAGTCAGAGCTAAATGTCAAGTTGCTCGTAAGCTCCAGCGTACGAAAAATCATCTGATAATACGCCGGTGCTCTACCCCAGTCAGAGACGGTTGTTAATGTCCGTCGCTGATCACAGTTATTATCACCGGCTGCTGCCATTGAAATCATCATCATCATCATCATCATCATCATCATCATTTGTACCGTTCTTTTTTCTTTCTTCACATCCTGTTCTGTCACTCTGGTTCTGGTGTGTGCTCAGGTTTTTGTGTTATCGATTTTGTGTGTCCGCACGCGTCAGGTCCATTGCGTTGGCTGCGAAGATTGATAGAGGTTATTGTCTCCAAACATATAATTTATCAAAAGTTGACAAAGCCATATCTGACACCAACAGCAGCAGCAGCAGCAAAACCTTCTCAGGGTTTTTGTGTTTCACGGCTGATGAAATTTATGATGTTATATATGTGTGTACCCATGTGTGGAGCAGAGAATGGGGGTACCGATGGGGTCTCCTTCTGAAGGCACAGGGGGATTGACAGCACAGAATTGGACAATATTTATCTACAACAGAGATGTGGAAAATAGGTTTGTCCCCGATGACATTTTCATCGATTGAAACGTGTACTTTCCCCCAAAGCCCACCACCAGAAACACCCTCACCAAGAAGAACAACCAATCTGTGGAATTGTTGTTAAATCTTTGCTCATGGGAACAGGCAACTCGGTGCTCACACAACAACGTTTCCTGATTTTTTTTTCCACGTTGCCCAAATGAGCTTCCAGCTGAATTCATCTGCTAAAAAAAAGTTTTGCCTTCTTTGAAACATTTTTTTCTCATAAATGAGCAAAAAGTATTACTAGCATTCAGTCCTCCATGTATTTGATGCAGTATTAAGATAAGTTGGAGCAGAGCTAGGGAAACTAAGGCCCACGGGCCAGATACGGTACAGTTTTGCTTTTTAATCTGGCCCACCGGAATTTTAGTATCACGTGAGGCCAATGAGTCAAATAATTGCCCAGGCCTGAGACAGGGAATAGGAAACTCTTGGAGTTTACTTTGTAAAACACCTAAACAGAGTCAAGCTAGGACTAGCTTACCCAGCTACGGTACCTCTGGTTTATACAATAGGTTGACTGATGATGTCAGTTGTGCCAAAAGGTGAAGTGCAGTAACATTATAATAAAGCATTCTGCTCAGAGCCACACCAAAATACAGAATTCAAACAGAATAATAATTTCTTAATGACAGACTTCAGGGCTTCAGGTGCTCTGGTCATAGCACTGTCCCAACCCACATAACGTCCAGTGGGCCCATCACCCACAGGAAGGCTCACTGTATGGAGCAGTGTGATTTGGGTGGCGCAGAGTGGAGACTGTTGCCTCTTAGACTCAGTAATGGATAAGAGGATGAAGATGAATGAATGTCATTATATATTCCCTCTCAGTATGTGAAAGACATGTAGTTGATAATTTTTCCTTGAAATTAACAAAAATCAAATCCTGGGAAAAGACAAACAAATCAAATCCTGGGAAAAGACAAAAATAAATAAATGAATCCCAGGAATCCCGGGATTCATTTATTTATTTTTACTGTACCCTGTGTATAGGCCTTATTTAAATATCATTGAAATTTCCGTGCCAACCTGCATTGTACATGGAATTATTGCTATTTTTTGGCTACAATTAGTGATGCAAATCAATAGGTTTCATCTCCACAGCACCTATAAAGTCTCAGCCACTTGCGCTGTCGTGGGCGACATCTGCTGCATTAATATGGCAGGTTCGTTTGTAAAACTGGCCAATCGTTATAGCCTAAATAATATTTTTACACAACTTCAATTTAAAAGCGAAATATGTTAAACCAAACTATTTTATGATCATTTCTTAATACATTAGGCATGTATCCTAGAACTAAGTTCATGATTGTAGGCTGAAGCAGCTGCAAAAGAGGGAAAAAAACAACACTCCGACGAGCCCTCGCTCGCGCTCTCTTAGGGGAAGCAAGACCCTTTGCCGTCCGCATTACTGTATGACAACTAATAGACACACATTTACCGATTCCTGGGAATCGGTTCCCGAGATTAAACCCTAATGTAGACACAATTATTCATTTCAAGCATTTAAGATATTTATGACCTCATTCATCATTCTATTACTTAATGTAGTAAACAGAGCCCTAAGCAGATGAATGCTTATATTGAAAATTAAAGCAATATAGCTGGTTGGAACACAGCAGTAAAAAAATAAACCACTAGGTGGGGTAATGTAGCACAAAGGCAGAGCTGCTTTGAAAATCATATGAAAACCTTGCCAAGAGGGTGTGGATTTTTCAAAATATATTCTCAATGACACTCCAAACCATCCATCTGCTGCTGCAGAACAAACTCCGAGTCTCTGAAAACCAACTTCTTCCCTTTGTTAAGTTTTGTGCTCATTACTTATCATTAGCATTAAAGTCACTTCTCAGACGCACTTTGTCTCAGCACTGTAATATATTTCTTTAACTCTCAAACAGCCCTAGACTCATTTTTTAAGAAGATTGTATCTCATGTTAGTGTCTTTTCAGACTTCCTAAGAACCTTTTCTTTGTTGTAAATCTATCCACAGAATTTTTTTTTTTTTCTTGGTGACTGCCACTTAAAAAACTAAAACATCGATAAATTATTCATTAAACCATTGAAGCTGAAAGAAATCTCTGGACTGTCTGTCTGTGCCTGAGCTGGTGATTATTATATTATTACTATAGTTTCTGTAATTAAAGGGAAATTATACAATGGATACAGCAGACATTTTTACTGAAATTCCTGAAGCGCAAACAGAAACACGTCTTCTCTTTCTGTAATAATAAATAAACACATGAAAGGAACCACAGGAACTGAGCAATTGTCAGAAACACAATAGTCGTCAAACTCAAAGAAAAGAGCAGAAACATCTCGGCTGCAAACGCCGATGACAACACTGGAGAAGAAGAAGAAAAAAGAAGAAATTGGCAAAGAATAGAAACACACCGAATACTTTACAGATTTACAACGTCTCCCGCTGAAACTCTGTGAGTCACACAACCTCCCCACTATGAACTCCCACCTGAACTCATCATTAACGTCAGCCAAAATTAATCTCCGATTAAACCCTGTTGCACCATTAGCTTCACACCACTGATGTCACCGGGAAAAAGAGAAAACGTACTTTGTGACTCACAGTTCTGCTGTAATTTCACGCTTTCTGTCAGACAATGTAGACAAAGAAATACTCCAATATTTATCTACATCTGCATGTGATTTTTTAAATAATTTCCCATCTCTGGCAAACTGCTGTAACAATGCTTCAAAAAGACAAAAAGAACAGGAAATATTTTTTTTTTTGGCCTATCAGAAGACAGAGAATCCTATTCTCACTTCCTTGTTGGCCAATACACCAGCGTTGTAGCATCAAGGCCAGCAAGGACTTATCTGCCAAGTTAAACAGTGAGAGAATCAGTGACTTTTTTTTTCAATAAACTTGTCACGATCATTATTGAAATAAAACAAGTACCCTGGGAAGTTGGGAGCCAAAAAATAATGACAATAAGAATGTTTCATTAACTTATCAGATTTGATGTTAGCAAAGACCTTCTAGCTGGCCTAAAATCAAGCTGGTAATCTAAGTGTTTTTCATTGGACGGCCATAAACAGAGGGATTTCCCACTCAAAAATTAAGAATTTTCTGTGTCCACTGTTCAGTATATATTTTCAACCAGAAATAGATAAATAACAATACCAGGTGTGGCCAACTTGGTAGCCTCTGTAGGTTACCTAAAGTAACCCGGAGGTAGGTTCCGAAAACAAACTACCAATTTTCCTGCACCAGAGTCTAAATCGTCCCAGTGAAAGAAAAACGTGCAACTTATAATAGCTACAGATGTGCACAAGCCTAGAGCGCCCTCTGCTGTGCTGTTAATATGAAATAAAAAAAAAACATGTTAATTTCCCAGGTACGGGCGAAGCCAGTGCTGGTACACAAAGTTAGATGGCCCCCTAGTGGTCATCAATGTGAAAAGTGAGATTTTTTTTTTTTTAATATACAAAACGTACCTGAGTTTAAGTCGCAGACACAGCATAAGAATAAGCTGCAGTTTGTAGTTTGGCAAATTATTCTGGAAGCCTGTACCAAACAACTAGGTTTTTGTATCATGGAGTGCTCTTAAAGTAGCTCTCACTACCCAAGAGGTTGTTGACGACTGACATAAGCCATAAATCATAGATCAGGATAAACTGGACTGTCACTGTCAGGATTAGGATGATAGAAAAGGACTGATGATCTGTTCAATAGAGTCAAAAAAATCATTTTCAAGGAAATAGAAGTAAAATTCACTTTATCTTTAATAATAATATTACAAATCTAAATGGTATTATTGATGTACAGTATGTGGCAGGCCGGGCTGAACTGTGCTCCATGGGTTTGTTGCTTCAGATCAGGTGTTATTATGGCTACATGAGTAGCTAACGCTACTGTTTGATTTTATTCACTGTAAATATTTTATCACGGCTGCGGTCCCCGGTTCAAATCCCCGTACTGCCAAGTTACCACTGAGGCGCCCTGAGCATGGTATCGTCCCTTGGCGCTCACTGCTCACTTTGATGATGGGTTAAATGAAGAGGCCAAATTTTGTTGTGCGCTGTGGTGTTAATCACGTCACAATGACAGAAAAATGAAATTTAATCTTAATCTTAAGGTGATGGGAAAGGTTTGCAGGACAGTTGTGAGACCAGCCATGATGGACGGATTAGAGATACTGGGAATAGGTAGAAGACAGGAGACAGAGCTGGAGGTGGAGGAGTTAAAGATGCTGAGATTCTCTTCAGGAGAGACAGGGATGGACAGGATCAGGAATGAAGTGATTAAAGGGACAACACAGACAGGAAGGTTTGGAGAAAAAGCTAGAGAAGACAGATTGAGATGGTTTGGACATGTTCAGAGGAAGGACAGTGGATACATTGGTAGAAGAATGATCATAGAGATGAAGCTACCAGGTAGGAGACAAAGAGGAGATTGATGGATGCAGTGAGGGAGGACATGGAGGTAGTTGGAGTTAGAGTAGAAGAGACAGAGGACAGGGGAAGGTGGAAAATTTGGATTTGCTCTGGCAACCCCTGAAGAAGGGACAAGCTGGAAGCAAAGGAAGAAGGTTTTAATCCATCTATAGCAGTCAGGCGAAAACAATTGTTCAGTGGAGTTAAAGACCTCCACTGAACAAGTGAAAAAATAGAGTGTGAAGTGTTTTTTGTGTGCAAATGACTAGGTGGATATTTTGAAGAGACCTCATTTCCTCTGCCGTATAATCGATCCTGAATGCAAATGTGTGCCTCACTCACACAGTGGACCGTTCGCTCACTTGTTTTTCTCATTAGGCTCGACCTCACACACATCTGCTGCTTTACGGTCGCTCTGCGGATCATGACGGAGTGTTTGAGCTCTCTGATGAATTCAAGGTAAATTCCAACCAAATGGACTCGCGGTCTGCTGAGCGTGAAGCATCTAAACTTGTCAAGCGTTGGATGATTGGAACCTTTACACTTTTTCTTGCCAAAGAATGGCCTGTTCTGTTTATGTTTTTTTTTTTTTCTTTTTCACCCGATCCTGTCAGAGAGACTGCGTCACATTATGTTCGCAACACTGTAATAGACACGCTCCTCTGGCAGACCTGCAATTTTGACTGTTGCTGTAGTCATCACCTCTGAAACTCTTCTCAAACTGTTTTTGCGTTGGAGTCGTTCTCTGTCACACACTCAGTGTTTCTCTCTCGGTGTCTGGGGAATGGTGACTCATCCAGTCATGTCATTAGATAAAGTCTTTGGAGGAGTTATTCTAATAACTAAATCTCCTGGAAGTAAAAATGGAGCAAGTGTTGTTGTAATTTTTTGTCTTTATCTTTAGTTTTTTGTACGGTGGAAATACCAGGGGATTTCCAGCGCTGCTGGCGGGGCCCATCTGTTGTAGATCGAAGCAGCTTCAGTGAAGCGCTGACCCGTACTCCAGCTGCCCTGACACAATATTATTTCAGAGGAACGACGCCCATCGGTACCTCTGAGTTCTCGCTGTGATGTCAATAGTGGAGCGACTGTTATTCCGCAGCTAAGTCTTGATCATTACCTTGTTATTGATCCGCCCCTGGTTCCCAGAGATCACGTCACTGTGTTGGCTCCCGTTTCCAAGCGCGGGACAAATGGAAACCCCCTGAACCTGGAGGGTTAGAGGAAACGACCCAAGCTGTAGCTGCTGAGTCTGTGCGATCATTAACAGTGATACTAACAACTCCACACGCTGCCATATTTCAGAAGGTGATTATTTATCCAATAGTGGAGTTGATCCGCAGGGCTGCGGTGAAATTCCTAAATGTAACGATGTGTTTATCACAAGAACCACGGAAGGTCACAGCATCTGTGTTCAGAGGTCCAGGAGTCAGAGTCACAGCATGAAGACGTCTGATTTTTACCATCAATCTCTGTCTACAGCATTCAACATGTTTGGTCTCATATGTCCTGGTTAGAGATCGATAGAAAATAAGGAAAATCAATAACAGCCTTTAGCAACGTGTCTACATGAAATCCATCGTTTAGCTGCAGACTCACAGCCACAACGTGCTCTTAAAGTGACAGGGCGGCAATAAAAAAAAAAAACAGGATAAAGAAGCATTTACACTGAGAAATGACTAAACCTCCTGGTCCTGTAACCACTGATCCAAAGGCTGTACCAAGACAACAACTGATCGGTGCCAATATTGTAATCCTGATGAGGAACCAAAACAAAAACTGTAAAATGCACCTCTTCATCAGACTGAGCTTCTTCTTTTGTTTGTACCTCACCAATATTTTCAGTAAATCTAATAAAGTCATTGTTTTAAAACAGACCAGGCCTGGGAAAACTTTTTGACTTGTTGGTCAAATTGGTCCTAAAATTGGACACAGGGGCTGAGTTCAGAGCAGAAGGATGGATCCTTTGTTTGAACCAAGATAAATGGCAGGTAAAAGTCATGTATAAAACCTAAAATCCCACATTTCTGATAGCCTTTATGGCGTCACCTACTGGGGAAACGCATCTTTGCAAGGAAAAGGCAGAAATATAATAATAGTATAAATCAGCACAGAAAATGCTGAAAGCATTTTAGTGTTTAAGCCTTTTATGCATGATTTGTAAATACTCAAATGCTCCACCCATCTGCTCCAGACTCCGCCCCCTCAGCCAATTTTAAGGACCGATTGTGGTCAAAACATTTGCCCACTCTCTCCTTAGACCTACTGTATATGCTGTTCTCTATGTCTTCTGCTCTGACTCCAACTACCTCCATGTCCTCCCTCACTGCATCCATCAATCTCCTCTTTGTCTCCCACCTGGTAGCTCTATCTCTAGGATCATTTTTCTACCAACGTATCCACTGTCCCTCCTCTGAACATGTCCTCTGCTCCGGCTTGTCCCTCTTTTCAGGGGTTGCTACAGCGAATCAGCAATTTCCAATCTCCCCCTGTCCTCTCTCACTGCATCCACTGTCCCTCCTCTGAACATGTCCAAACCATCTCAATCTGTCCTCTAGCTTTTTCTCCAAACCTCCCTGTCTGTGTTGTCCCTCTGTCCCTCTAATGTCTGTGTGTGCTATAGAATATTTATATATATATATGAAACACATTTAATCAAACACTTCAGTCTTCATGCAACTGAAATCAAACCCTTGACCTCCCTGTCCACTGTTCTCCTGTCTGTCCTCCAATAAATCAACAACATTTTCTTTATGAATTCCTTCCACAGTTGAGACTTCATTCAAACAGGCAAACAAAAAAATATATTAAAATCTGGACTGGACTTATTTTCGCTCTTTAATTTATTCCAGACACACAGTTCAAACAAACATCTCCTTCCTTAATGTTTGCACTGCGTAAACACAGCCTTTATTTGAAGACTTCCAATTTAAATTTAATTTCTACCTGATGTTTTCCTCTGATTTATTGTCTGTTGCTTGGAAAAATCGATGGCAGTGATTTGAAGAATGATAAATCTGGTTGTTGTTTTTCAGGCTACTGTATTTAAAAAGGTGTTTGATTGTGTACGGTGACGTTCTCCCATTATTGATGACAATGGACTCCGTTATTAGAGCGTTGACGTTAGTGTTGGTCAAGAGCAGCGATGACTTATTTGTTTTCTCGTGCCGCTGTGCTGAGAGCTGAGTCATCAGCGTATAAATGAAATGATGCCGTAATAAAGGTGCCTTGCTACAGACACAGACACAGACACAGACACAGCGTCACAGTTATGTTACTATAGCATATTATCATGTCACTAAGAACGAAGGGGCGCAGCTCTGGTTCCACTGAAATTGATCACAGATTCTAGACTGAACTGATTTATAATCTATTGTTGGTGGAGAGGATGTGTGAAACAATCCTTGATTTTTGTCTGTCTCTCAATCAGTGGTATTTTAGGGATCCTTTCACATCAGCAGTGTCAACAAAGAGCTACCTTGAAGGGCAGCTTGTCAATGTGTAGAGGCGATGACTCGGCTTATTATAATTCTAGTCTATCAGGTTAAAAAAAGCTTTTTTCCAAAGACCAGTGGTCCCCAACCCCTGGGCCGGGGACTGGTACCGGTCCGTGAGTGAACTGGTGCCGGGTTGCAGAGAAATAATGTTTCCTTTTGTCCTCATCTGTCTATTACTTCCACTTGATCCATACCCATATCAACAAAAGAACTGAACAATAGAATGGCTAGGATTCCATCATCAATAATGCAACTATATTTGATTAGGAAATATTTTCTCAGTGACGACAACAACAATAAACTCAGTCATTGATACAAGATTCTAACTTTTTATACCAGTCTGGTAGAAGAAAATTATAGGCTGTGTGCACTTGAGAAATCCTTGTTGTGTCCATGCGCAGTTAATTTGGGTAGGAAGATTTTATAAGTAAGGAAAGTATTTCAGAACACCTTTTATTTTATTAAGGTGTATTTATCTGACACAACTTAACGATCGGACCGTGAAAATAGCACAAGTCATTTAACTGGTCCGTGGCACAAAAAAGGTTAGGGGACACTGATATAGACAATATAAAACACTTTGTTAGCTTCAACGGGAACAACAAAATTATTTAATGGGACGGATTTAGTTTGACACGTTCTACAAACATTCTACACATACCAGAACATTATACAAAAGTTCAGTTGAACTTTTTTGTTATGCAGTGATCAGCAAACTGGCACATTCTGCTTTTGTTGTTGTGTCTTGTGTCACGAAGTGAAGTAAACAAATGGACCAAGACTAGTGATTATTATCTCCAGATCGCATTTTCATAATTTCTAAGCACATGAGTTGTGAGCTGTGAACTGATCATCCCTGCAATTCATTCGTACAGTGTGAGCAACAGTTGGGAGGGAAAAAATACCCTTCACTTTGACCTGTCAAAACACAGTATAGTACAGTTTGACTTAGCGAGAATCCTGACATCAAACAGTGTAGATTTGTAGCTTTGAGTTCCACAACCAAAATCCACACAAAAGGTACAACGCACGACACAGAGCACTAACAATTTGTGAGAATATGTTTAAATCCGGAAAATACGGTAGCCCACAAAAACTGCACCTAATTTCCTTCGATGAACACAACTTAATTTTTAAGCTAATAGGTAACTTTAGGTTACAATGAAAAAAATAAAGAAAAGTCCAACAAATCTTTGTTACTACAGCGCCACCTACTGACAGTTTCGGTCACAGAATCAAAGTACTCGTTTTAAAAAGTTAAATGAAGCTAAAGACTACACTGTCGGGTTTTAGTCATCGTCTGCTCCCTCTAGTGGTAGAATTTGTTACTACTAAGACAAAGACCCAGTCAAGCGCGAGGCGAAAGCTATAATTTTGCAAAAACAGTCAACGATTTTTATGGCGCAATTCGACAAAAGAACATTAGTCCGTAGATAGTACAATATTTAAAAAGCAACACTGAAAATAATGACTCCACAAAATCCACTAGAGCCGGGTTCTACAGTTTAGTTGTGTCTTTAGACAATAAAACATTCATCAGAATTTTATTCCATCTGGGAATAACTGCAGGGATAATCCCACATGGACAACATCTTTGTTCTAGCTTATGTATCTGCCTGATAGCACAGAGACGTGGACTGATGTACACATGCTGTAGAAACCCATGTCAGACTGTACACTTGGCCTGGGGGCAACGGCGTATGTGTGTATTGGTTCCCTCTTTTGTTGTTGTTTTTTCTCTTATTATTCTCGCCGAGCCTGTGGTCAGGCGGTATTGACAGGCTGGCTGTGTCCAGGCCCAGCTGAAAGGCTCTCTGGGCTTTTAGTCCTGCCCTCGTTTAGACACGTTTGAAAAGAGGAGCTTGGCCTCTGTGGTTATCGTTGGCACGTTAGAGGGAGTGAATATAGATTTTATTCTTTCCACCTCCCACCTCTTTTTTCCTCCTCTTTCTGGCCCATTCATCTCTCTCCGTCTCTCTCACTCTCTTCCCCTTTTTCTCTCACTCTGTCCATGCAATAATGACTGCAATTCATATTGAATTTCTCTGTTCTCTGACGGTGATTAGGATGAAGCATGGGAGTGCAAACAGAGGCTGTAGTTTTGAGAACAAAAAGCCCAGCTGCTGAGAGCAGAGGTGTTGAGGCGGGGGTCTCCAGGAGGAATGAGGCTGACAGGAGGCAGGGAGAAGGATTGAGACATTTCCTGGGATTGATTCGGGGGGGGACATTCAGCGGGATGAGGGCAGAGGAGGAGTGCTGTACTCTCACTGGGAGGTGGAGAGAGGAATTGAGGGAATGACAGGGTCAGAAATTCCCAGAAGAAATGAAGGATGAGAGAACACATGGAGGGGGAACAGTCAGATGAGCAACACAGCCCCAGACCTCATCCCCTCCTGGTGCTGCGGCTTTTGGAATATGGAAAAAAAAGGAGATCACTGCAGCATGGTGCAAAAGTTTTAGGCCAGTAAAATAAAATAGTTTCAATGACAGTAAGTTTATGTCAAAGAAAATATATTGGTGAATTCAAAAATACTGTATAAATTAAACATACACAACATAAACATGGCAACATTTAATTATGTAAAATAGGTGGTGCACGATTCTGAAAATGCCATAGATTTTATATAAAAGTTTAGGCTCACAATTTGATTAAAAGCAATTTTTGGTTCAAGTGGAGATTGATGGATGCAGTGAGGGAGGACGTGGAGGTAGTTGGTGTCAGAGTAGAAGACACAGAACAGAGAAAGATGGAAAACGTTGACTCACCGTGGCAACTCGCTGTACTACACAGGAACAAAGGACACACACTTAAGTAAAAAACGAAAAGTCAAGGCTGAGAAACTAAATTAAATATTGAAGTTTTATATTAGTATAAATATTTGAGAAGACAAATATTCACGACAGTAATGTGGAGTAGTAGAATTCTCTTTGTGATACAGCGTGGAAAAGATCAAAGAGAGGGATCAGATTATCAAATGTTTAACAGTGGACCTTCATGGTCGCAAATCAGTGTCGACACAGAACAGAACCAGCATAAAATATTAAAGTTTTAACCTAAAATCCTCATGACAGGAGCTTTTAAAAGGGTCTGTGTTCAACTGCTGCAAAATCCTTGAATAATCAAAACCTTGACTTCAAAGGATTCACAGTTTTTTATTCTAACCAAAAAGTGTTTTCCCCCAGGATGTTGTCTCTATAAGGAGCCCACTGAGTAAAGAGTCTAAAAAATGGACAATAAGACCAGAGGCAATTTAAAATCACCTTAAAGGGTCAGCAAACATTTATCAACTACTTTACAGGATAAATGGCCAAAAGAAAATAACAAAAAGGAAAAAGAAACAGTTAAAAGAAAAGTTAAAAAACGTTAAGCCCAAGTACAAAATTAGCATGTATTACCTGTACATGTATTCCAGAACCAGATATAATATCATAAATTAAGAATGCAACATGTATTTGATATACTCTCTTTACATCTTCAATAGCTGTAGCTGTTAGCGTTTCTTTTCACGTTTCATGTTCTTTCAAGTCTCCACCATGGTTAAAACTAAAGACAGATATCAGCCCCATATGAACATGTGAGCAAGTTAATATCGGAATTAAAAAATATTGGGTTTTTTTTTCTACTGATATTGAAAATCTGATGCAGCAAAGCTGAGGATCCAGCAAATATGATGGACACCCTCATGGGGTCCTGACACTTTGACCAGCACGATAGCAAGTATTTTGACTAGCGGGCCACATGTTGTTCTAAAATCTGAGTCACGGGGCAGGTCAAGATCAAAGAAATTGAGTATTTGTGGAAGCGAATATAAATGCTGAGTAAAGTATTGAATAAAGGTAAAATGGTCATGTCCATAAGACCCTCTATTGGGGAAATGCTGGCTTTGCAGGGAAACGGCAGAAGGATAACAATAATATCAATTAAAGTATAATTTGGACAAGTTCGGCGGGCCAGATTGAAACGCCAAAAGGGCCGCATCTGGCCCCCGGGCCTTAGTTTGCCCAGGTCTGCCATATTACTACAACTGAAGGCATCGATGTCCAATGAATGTCCGTGGTATGGAATTTTTTTAGGAGAACAAAACTGTAATTTACGACTGCAAGGAGCTGGTTATGCCAGGGTGGGAGACAAGATTTTAACTCTTTATTACGAGTCGTATTTATGCAGCGAAGAAAAGCAAAACAACCAGGAATGGACTCACTCGAAAAACAACAACTCAGTCCAAGTTAAGAGGGGGAAAAAGAACAGCCAAGAGTAAGAGGGAACAGACAAACATCATGGAGTTCATCGTCCTGGAGAACCAACTGAACTCTTCTGATCAATACTCTGGGCTAAACATGTGGAGTTTTTTGAACTGTGCTGAGTCATGTCTAGTCAGATATCAAGTATTTCTCGGACATTTGTCGGCAAACCGCTGTTTGATACTGTCTCTTATCGGCGTCAAGGAGAGGAATCGTTTACATTGTGACAATGTTGAAATGCTTTTTTTGCCCAGTTTAATGTAAATGGTTGTTTTTGGAAAGTTATTCTGTCCAACACTTGACCATATTTGTTTACTTTAAATGCTGCACATTCGGTTCAGTTCGACTCAATAAAAATTAAATTTGCAACTTCACTTTTAACAACACTATACAGCTCCCAAACTTTTTTAGTTTTAGTTTAGTTTATTTAAAAGGGGAAAATGTAATTTCATAAACACATGTTGAAATAAGAAAGAATCAGCCAAAGGCTAGTTTTCATCTGTAGTCACCTGATGATCATGATGTAAAAAGGCAAGAAGCACACAATACATATACAATAGAAAATACATATGCAAACACTTTTTATACATTAAGACATTTTTTTTCAGCTTCATCTGGCATCTTTTTTCAAATGTTTGAACGTTTACAAGATTTAACTTGATTTTTTTTTTTTTTTTTTACAAAATCTGTCAATATGGCCTTTAAAGCAGAGCTGTGAATCTAATATTAACCCAATATATTTATACTGATTGTATAATTTGTATTTTATCTCCATTAACCAGTATATCAGGATCAGGTGACTCTCTACTTATTTTAGTGAAATACATGCCTACAGTTTTAGAAAAGTTTAGCTGTACACATCACTCCTGACACCAGATTGTCACACAGGACATTGCTTTGTAATATAACGAGTGATAGATTCAATTATTGCCTTGGACTTTGCCGACTGCTAAGGTTTGTTGGACCTCCAGTCCATTGTCGCTCTACACAGTTGGTGAATTGTATTGTTTTTATTCATCTTTCCATTGTTCTTGAAAAAAAAACAAATGATGTCCAAGCCTTCGATTTTAAATGAGAAACTGTCTGCCGTGTTGCTATGATCAGAGTAAACCCCAAAACATGAACTCCAATCAAATCAGCCCACGTCACAGTTCACACACCCTATAAGACACAACCTCCATAGACATGTGTGGATAGATGTATACATGTGTCTATGGGCTCGCCGCTCTAGTGGGAGGAAACGGCCAATGTAGGGCTTATGTCTAAATGTCAATTTTTGGGCGGAGCCCTGGAGCAGGAGACCGATCCCCGGAGAAAAATCTGAACCATTGGAACGTTTTACTGCATTTTAATCGATCGAGGCTATTTGGACCGATTCACTCAAATCGTGTGGGTCACAGATTAATAACCCGTTCCAAAACAATTAATCTTCACAACCCTAGTGTTTATATTTTTTGCATAGACAGTTATTTATAAAATGACTTTAGTCGGGGATCACAATAATTCAGGGGAAAATCACCTGTGTATATTGTTACCTGTTAACAACAGTAATTAAGTGTTTGGACAATAACAGAAAAAAGATTATCTGCAAAAGTTTACCGTTTTAAGTCACATACTTAACACACCATGGCAAGATTCGCCATCAACAAAAATGCTACAAATAGTATGTGAAGTGAATGTAAAGCGATCATCAGGTTACCTGCATCTATTTCTGTTTTGTTGAACACTAGGAATTGAAGAAAATTTTCAAAAATGTTCTTGTACAGATTAGATTATTTCTACTGCCCCCAGGTGGAGGAGAATTGTATTGTTTTTTTATCACACCATTCAGCAAAATTACATTTGCAGTCAATAAATTTTAGGTTTCAGACCCAGTAAAGTAGATTATTCATGGTGCAGCGGATGGTGATCACTGTTGTAGATAAAATATGTGAGCGCTAAATTTTAACAGTTACATTTCAACAGTTCAATGCCACTACAGTGCTCCACCGTATTATTCACACTATTCATATGAACTACTGCACAGTTATTAGACAGTGGTGAAATAAAGCTATTTTGTGGTTGGTTTCCATTTCTCAGTCGTCTTTAGGAGAAATGCAGACCAAAGACAGGACACTATATTCAGAGAAGCAGACCATAACTTAGCCCAGTCGCCTTGAGAGACTCTTAACAAGTGCATGAATTTACAGGCACTCACTTTTTCCTCTTGTACCCATGACTGCACTCTTACCTCCATCCATCCACTTCCTCTCTCTGTAAGCCTTTGTAGTGGCTTCCACTAAGCGCTTTAGGATAATTAATTTATGGCAAAGCACTGTGACAACCTAAAGTCCTCTCTGAGCAATTGTGCTGTACGGTCAACGTGGTCTTCTTGTCAGAGGGACAACTTAAATGCCCCCTAATTCTCTGAGAATGGTGGGTTTACGGCACTGTTATGATAGAACCAGACAGCCTGGATTAAGACCTTGAAGGGCTTCTGGGAATTGGAGGACACTGGGGTCTCTCTCTGACTCATCTGTCAGAACTTCAGCATCACAGAACAACAAAGTACACCCTGAAGCTGGACCGTCCTAAAACTACCACCTCACAGCCAAGCATTCAGCTTTACCACTGAGCCATGAACAGTCACGTTTGTCAAAAGACACACCATAGTAGAGGTTCCCAAAGTAGGGGGCAGGTCCCCTCAAAAAAACTTCAACATGTGCTTATGTAGCACTTCAATGGAAACTATGGACTATGGATAGTCACAACAAGAATATTTTAAAATTCACAAATTAATTCTAGGAATAAACACTCAAACAACTCACAAATATATTTGGAATATTTACAGATGAAAATATATTTTTTAATTCCATCAAAATGCATTTGTGTTGTGTCACACCAGGACACTCGTGGTGATGTGATTGGCTGTTAATGAACGAAACTTCTGATTGGCCGCTGATGGCCCCCATGAAGAAAAAAAATGCATTTGTGGAAGTGGTCTGAGCTAGACAAGTCTCAAAAATCCACAAACAAATGCAAGCAATTTTTACAAAATAAAAGCACAATATGAATGTGTGTTCCACAATTCAAAAATCTGTGAGCCATTAAAAAAACTATGCACAAAAGAAACTAAAAAGTAAGAGCTGTTCTATAAGCACACATATATATAAGAAAACCAACCTACATACAGCAGTTTGTGCTACAACACATCAAGTCCTACCTTTGTGGACTTTTCTTCTTCTTTTTGGACTTTTCTTTTTCTTTGTGCTCCTCAGTTCTAGGTTTCAGTTCAGTTCAGTTCTGTACCTCCACAGTCCAACTGGGTAATCTCTGACTCATTGTCTCAGTGGTTGGTTTTGTATAGTGTTGTTGTCCATGTTGTCAGTTCACTTTTGCTTTAGGAGCCATCTTGATTGTGGTCATTTCCTGTTTCCTGACAGCTCAGGCTTGGTCTTAAAGGGAAATCCACCAGTGGCTCTGAACAGGTGTTTTCATTCAATCTGAGGAAAGTATCTTTAAAAAGAGGCTGTGACCCCCAGAGTGTCTCAGAGGAACTGCAGGAGAAATTACTTATTTTCTATTCTTTTTTAGGGATGTCCAATAATATTGATTTTCCTCCACTAACAAAACTCAGTTAACATATAACCTGGGTTTTGACAAATTGATTTGAATCCCACATAGGGTTCTAGGATGTTTAGCTCAGTTTTGGGATCAAACTACAGCAAATATAATAAAACAGTTATTGGCAAAAAAAAGTTAATATCGGATTCGTTTTTAGCCCAGAGGCAATGTCTTAGTTGTTGATGTAAAACTCTAGGTTTCATTTCTCGGGCAAGTTGGAATCCTGGTTAGTGCAGTTGACTCCCAGTAGGCTCAGCACATGAGGAAGGTACGTATGGTGCAATGTGATTTGAATGGCTTTTGTGGAGACTGCTGCCCCTGGACCTGGCAATGGATAAGCAGGTGAAAAAATAAATAAATAAATATATATATATATATATATATATACATATACATATGTGTGTGTGTGTGTGTGTGTGTGTATATATGCATGTATATATGTATATATACTGTATATATATATATATATATATACATATATAAATATATATATATATATATCAGAGTACAAATATATATATATATATACATATATATATATATATATCTCAGAGTAGAACGATATCTCAGAGTAGAAAAACCTGTTGCTGCAAGTGTTAGGACGGATCCTTGTGTTGGTCAGAAATGTCTTGTTGGTTCTTTGTTGGTTGGAAATATATTTGTAGGAATTTTACTGCTGTTTCACTTGGATCATCATTTTTAGGAACTGGATTCTTGTGGACGAAGACACAGGACCAACAACAACAACAAACAGAAAGACTACAATGACTTGGAATTGGAATTTTTGGACAACATCCTCATTGTCATTATTAGCATCATGTTGATGGACATCATCTCTGTCCTTTCACACCCCGTCCACAGAACAGCAGCTGAGTGGATTTCACCCTGTTTGTTCTGCTGGGAGCTGTGGCGGCCACCAGCGCCATCCGCTGACTTTGTGAGTTTGCGGTAATTAAAGCTAGATAGAGGCCTATCAAGTAAAGCTGCTTATGTTTAATACAGTCAGCCATGCAGACAGGGGCTGGGAGGCACGAGGCCCGTGGAGGCAGCAGGGGCGCAGGGGAGGAGGGGAGGAGGGTTGGTGGAACGGCACACCGCCTTCATCACATAATCCCAACCAGAGCATCAGCATGAGAGCAGAAAAGAGGGACAAAGGGGAGGCTGAGGGTAAGAGAGGGGGAGTTAGCTATTGCTGCTCATGATGCTGCTGTTGCTGCAGTGTGTATGTGTGTGTGTAGATTTGTGGTATCTGTGCAGCAGAGAGAGAAAAATAAGGGAGGGAACAGAGAAGCCGTGGTGGGAGGAGGGGAGATACAGAGAGTCAGGGATTTAGTTTAGGGCAGTTAGACACCAGTGACTATGTGAGCTGTGCCTGGACTGTGGTGAACGGATCAGAGACAGAGACGGAGTCGGCATCTGGATCGGCACAGTTCCTTGTTTAATCGTGACGGGGACGTGTGAAATAACGCCTTTAAAGCTTTTATGTTACGACTGGAGACCCTGGAGAGAAGTTTTGTTTTTTTTGTTTTTTTTTTCTCACAGTATCATCAGATTAAACCAGTCCGTTTGTATAAATATGCAGAAGTCCCTCGCACTACTTTAAATCCTCTCTTTTGTCTGTGGTTCTGGACCGGGCCAGGGGGGATATTACAATGCAAAGCTTCACAAACACCCTCTGTATTAGGGGGCATTAGTGATTGTATGGAACCCATGAACGACATGGGTCCAGAAAGCCCAGAAACAGACCTCTGATCCACACTGATCTGGTCACTGACATCACACCTACTACTACCATAACTGTCACTGACACAGTATTAACTAGCTCAGCAGACACATGGGAGGCATTAGATACTTCAATGGCACAACTCTTTACAATAACAGCAGTCAACTAGTAAAACTTCAACCAGATTTTGATCATGAAATAGCAACAGGAATTAGAGCTTTTGTTCGTTCATTATCACCATCTTTTCCTTTACCAGGTTGCAGGGGCAGCAGTCTCCACAACTGCAACCCAAATCACACTGCTCCATACTTTGAGTCCTCTTGTGGGTGGTGAACCGGGACAGTACAATGCTCAGAGTACCTCAGTGGCAGTGGGTAGACTCATTAACTGATGCCACCACAGCTGTAGAGCGCAAGGTTATAATAACATTGTTTTACAAAATGAGCCATATGTTAATGGAAGGATTTAGTCCATAATAATAATGACATATGTACTATATGTATGAATATATACATGTATAAATATACTGTATATGCAGTAAAGACAAATATGTATGAGTATACATATATACCTTCATAAATATATAAAATACTAGGTTAACAATAGGGTTCTCTGATCATAGCCCTGTGCCGAAGCAAATACCTTCCAGTGGGCTCACCACCCGCAGGAAGACTCCCAGTATGGAGCAGTGTGATTTGGGTGGCAGACATGGAGACTGTTGTCCTTGTGATCTGATATTGGGTTAAAAGATAATTATGAGTCAAGGAATAGACTGCACTAACACTGCCTGTATTTGCTATTTTATGTCTCGATTCTTTATTTCCTCTGATTAAAAGCCCCACTAGGTAGCAGCATTTTTTTTTAACTTAGCTAAACACTAAAGAAAAGTACACTGTTGGAAGGTATACACGTTTTATTAACTGTTCTTTTGTTACACAAGGTCACTTTTAGAGTTGAAATGTAACGTTTCAATGTACTATATGTATATTGATAAAATATTTGTCAAAATTTTGTTTTTCAGAAAAGTCACAAATATCAGTAGAACACAGTAAAACCACGAAACACGAAAAATTGTGAAAATCCTGAAAAGCCCTGATCATAGCATGTCCTCAACGCACTTAATTTCCAGTAGGTCCACTACCCACAATCTCACTAATATAATTATGAATTAGTGTCTTTGAAAAGTTTGAGATACGACAAGTCTTTATAATGATAACCTACAACACCTCATGTCACATTAGTGTCTACATTACACCAGGCCTAAGTGATGGTTATAAATATTTTATGAACAAAATTGACAGGATCTCTGGACAATGAAAAGACACGATGGACACTTTGCTGCATATATTCCGGGCGTCTTCTCTGACTGAATATTTCATGATGTGATAATGTTATGCACCTTTAAGGAGTAGGTTACAAGACATCAATTATCAATGAACACTTGACAAGACTGTTACAACCAAAGCAAACACACACACAGCAGCTGCTGTTGGTGGAGCACTGACACTGCTGCCTTAGACGTGTGTTGTTGACCAGCCAATTAAAACAATCCCTGATGAATATTTTCATATTTTTGGAGGACAGAACATGGTTGAAAACCAGAAAGGAAACCCCAATATCAACAACCTTTTTAATCAGTGCATCGGTATCGATTTTTCCACCTATATTCAAAATCCGATGCTGCAGCATAAGCAAATACGTTGGACTACCTCATGGGGTCCTGACATTTTGACCGGCACGTAATAAATTATGTCATGTGACCGCACCTGACGGCACAACAACAATGCTGGATGCTCTTTCTTTTTTAAAAATCAACGTCAACCGTTGAAGAGTCCTGGTTGGACTACTGTAGTCGCAATAAGAAGCAGCATCAGCAGCAGTCAGTGATCTGGTTCTTTATACTGGAGCAAAGTAAAATGCATCACCACAGCTAATAGCACGGCTATTAAGTCACTCTTCCTGTTGTGTTGCGGTGTTGACTAAGCAACAGGTTTTTGTTCTTCTTTTTTCTTTTGGCTCCACTTTTCCAGGGATTGCCAATGTGAATCATCCATTTCCATCCCCCTCCTGTTCTCCATATCTTCTACTCTGACTCCAACCACCTCCATGTCCTCACTGCATCCATCAATCTCCTCTTTGTCTCCTACCTGGCAGCTCCATCTCTAGGATCATTCTTCTACCAATGTATCCACTGTCCCTCCTCTGAACATGTCCAAACCATCTCAATCTGTCTTCTCTAGCTTCTCTAGAGTGTGTTGTCCCTCTAATCACCTCATTCCTGATCCTGTCCATCCTTGTCTCTCCTAAAGAGACTAAGCAACAAGTATTTAAGGTAAATCTCAAAACTTTAATTGTTACACAGTACATATTAGACACAGACAGTTCAGTTCAAATGCCAAAGAGAGAGTAGGGAAAGAGTCCTGGGTTCAATTCCCAGAGAAACCACAAGATTGGTGCTTTTTTTCTCAAATTTTTCTTTCAAAACAGAAGCGTCCTAACCATGACATTACCTCAATAAAGCTCACTCTGGTCATGTTCATCACACAGTTTTGCAACCAGTCACCAAGCTATCACGGTGGGACTGGCAGTTGGACGGAGGTCCAGCTCAGCTCTAGATCGACAGCCGACCGTTACAATTGAATTCTCCCGCTACACCTCTGATTGTCTGCGGCTCGAGCTTTTAAATTCATTTGCGTAACTGATTCTGGAGCAGTGGAGAGGGAGTTGTCCGACTCATGTTCCTAAACGGGAGCTGCGTGCTGGTGTAATTTCACAGCAGTAATGTGGCATCAAATTAGCCGTCAGATCAATGGCTAATCTAACCTCAGCCTAGAAAAAAGATCTGAGCGATCCAGTCTGGGGGAGAGAAGCCAAATCCCCCAGCATCCTCAGAGTCAGAGCCATGGAGACACTTTAATAAGATGTAAGCTGCTCTTTCCATTTAAGACAACCTGTAACATAACACTAATTCCTGTGATGAAAGGACCGTTATTACTATAAATGTGACACATGTAACACAAGCTGAAAAGAGGCTGAGAAACATGTGTGGATGAAGAGGGGATTTGCTTTTTGTCTAATGTGTGTTTTTTTTTTTTCGTGTACTTCCAGCCACTGGCCTCCTTCAGCACTTCACAAAACACTAAAAGCTCTTGACAAGATATTCCTATTTCTTTTCCCTTGTGTTGTTTGATCCACAGACTCAGAGGGAGGTATCAGACTTCACAAAGACGACCCGCTGATACCCCAGGGATCAATAGAGCCAGGCTGGTCAATTCATTAGAGCTTTCTAGTGATTAATGAAGTTGTCGTCAACATCAGGGGGCGTCAGAGATTCTACAAAGAGAGGAAATGAAGCAAAGAAAAAAAAAAAGAGTGGGCTTGAAGCTCTCGCCTGAAATCCTGAAACGTGAAACCTGGTAGAAATGTAGTCGCTCTTAGTTTTTCATCTGACTGCTCCGTCCTTGGAGCCGAGACTGTTCATTAGCGGATGAGGAGGAAGCCGGATAGCTCAGTGTGAAATAGGGAGAGATGTTAATCCTGACAGGTTAGTCATTAAGAAGCCCTTAGAGAGGATGGAGCCACCGAGTGCAGTGGGTGGAGGGGGAGGCGGGGGTGGAGAAACAGCTGAGGGTATGGGAGAGGGAGCGCTGAAGCCTTGTTATTAATCCTGCTCCAACACAATGAGCGACACAGTGACCGCTGACCCCACCTTTCCCCGTCTGTCTGTTTAGACTTTTTTTAAATACACAGGAAATCTCTCAGATCAGCCTCAGACCTCTGACACCTCCGTCAGTAGCCGTCATTGCTTTTCACATCCTGTAATTGACTAAACAGACAGACAGGCATGTATGAAGGCCATGGACTGTGATGTCCTCTGATTACCCACGTCTCCCTGGGAGCCTTCACACCTAACATGTTGCCCTTTTAGCTTTATTTGTTCTGGTGTGAAATCAGTCAATCAGGAGGTAATAGACCCAGAGCATCTTGTGGTGTGTCTAGACTCCTGATGTTTATTTTGATTAAAATTTACCCCACTGAGGGACCTGCGCTGAGCTGGTCCTTAAAGCAAGACAGGGAACCTCCCTGTGCCTCTGGGTTCCAGGTCGTTTGCTTTCTTTTCACTGTCCAAAAACATTTATGATCTTAAATGTCTGGATGTGTGCTGAATTCATTCATTCGTCTTCATCTGTTTATCTGTTACCCGGTTGGGGGGTTGGCGGTCTTCACCAATGACACCCAAATCACACTGCTCCCTACTCTAGCCTTCCTGGGGATGGTGTGTCCACTGGAGTTTATGTATATCGGGGTGGTGCTTGTGGGGTGAATGGTAATGTCTATTGTGGCTCAAGTGATGGACAGGAGAACTGGGTGATTTCGAAGTGTAGCAGTTAGCACACTTGCCGAGATAGCAAGAGACCTGGGTTTGATTCCCAGGAGAACCACACGTTTGATAACAGTAATTCTGCTTTGTAATTTATTTGGATAAAAGCCTCAGCGGAATGCATAAATGTAATGTACATGTAAATTATTCAATGAATGAACCAGTCCTGCTTCAGTGCTGCTAAGAAAACATGACTAATTCCACTAAACTAAAGCTCAGATGCAAAATGTGGAACCAAATGTGTTGGGAATGGTTAACCTGTGTTTACTTCCTTATGGACTGACACTGTCAAGACATTATAGGTCTTAGGGGATATCATCAAAAATTCTTTTGCTTTTTTTTATGGCTAAAGAATGACCCCAGTGTCAAGACAACGTCCTCTGGACCAAAAGCAACAGCAAGAAGCCGGAATTGAAGGTTCTGCCCTGAGTAGACAACTGAAGAGAAGAGAAAGTGTGGCAACAACAAAATCAGAGGTTAGCCGTGATCCCAGCAGATCATCCTTTAGAACCAATCCTTTGGAAG
This sequence comes from Paraplagusia blochii, assembly GCA_016785265.1. Lineage (NCBI taxonomy): Eukaryota > Metazoa > Chordata > Actinopteri > Pleuronectiformes > Cynoglossidae > Paraplagusia > Paraplagusia blochii. The sequence goes on along the minus strand of JAFBJS010007987.1, from coordinate 205,425 downwards.
GAGACATGAAGGTCAGGGGAGGGAGGGCTGCAGAAACAGACAGCGCAGAAGGTGTGAATTCATCCACTCCAACCCATTAGCACATATATGACCAAGCTGACCAGTCATTCACACCACCATGTGTTGTGTTTTAGTATGGCTAAGACCAATGATCTCCCTCACATTCCTACGCCGTACTGTAGGAACTAAATCCAACAAAAGTCAAGGAACCTCTGAAAGTTGTTTGTGTTGTTCCCTTTTACCAGAATTTCTCAAATAAGAAGGAATCTCTGGAACCTCAAATTCAGGAGGAACAATGCAGTTTTCGTCCTGGTCGTGGAGAACTGGACCAGCTCTAAACCCTCCACAGTGTTCGTGGAAGTTTGCCCAACCAGTCCATATGTGTTTTGTGGACTTTGAGAAGGTCTTCGACTGGGTCCCTTTGAGGAGTCTTGTGGGGTGTACTCAGGAAGTATGGGGTTGGAGGCTCTTTCCTAAGAGCTATCCAGTCCTCCATGGTGCAGATGCTTGGTTTGCATTGCCGGTAGTAAGTCGGATCTGTTTGCAGTGCATGCAGGGCTATCCTTTGTCACCAGTTCTCACTTTCATGGATAGAAAGGCGCAGTCCGGTGCCGTGCGCAGTCCAGTTCGGGAGACAAAAGAGTTCATTCTGCTGTTTGCAGATGATGTTGCCCTGTTGGCTTTATCGAACCAGGACCTGCAGCATGTGCTGGGGCAGTTCGTAGCTGAGTGTGAAGCGACTAGGATCCTCCTAAGTCCAAGGTTGGGGAAGTGGGGAGGAGCCTCAAGTGGAGGAGTTTAAATATCTTAGGGTCATGTTCAGGAGTGAGTGAAGGATGGAATGAGAGATTGACAGGCGGATCGGGACTGCGGTCACTGTATTGATCCGTTGTGGTGAAGATAGAGCTAAACCAAAAGGCGAAGCTCTCAATTTACCGGTCAATCTACGTTCCTACTCTCACCTATGGTCATGAAGTTTGAGTCATGACCGAAAGAACGTGATACCAGATACAAGCTGTTAAGACTAGAAAATGGGGGACTTTTGGATATTTTGATTGTCCTTGGTTGTGTACTGTCTGTGTGGATGCATTCACAGTATGTTGAGTTTGCTAAGGTGCTGGCTTTCTGAATGGAGATTCACCTGTTTCTGATTTGCTCATCGAACGTGTGATGTATTTAAAGACTGCCTCTACAGGAAGTCAGTGCCAGAGCGTTAACTCATGATGGTCCAGGTTTCTGCACCTTGTTTTCTCGTTTCAAACGCAGATTGTTCTTTCTTTGCCTTCTAATTGACTACTTGCTGTTGCTTGTTCTCATCCAGGATACGAATACACGGAAGGGGAGAAGGTCTAAGGGATTATACCGGTTGGCGAGACGTCACTGCCATTTCACGGAGGACCACATACCACCACTCAGGCACTTGTTGTTGTATTTTTGTTTTTGGAGTTATTCTGTGTTTACGAATTATACGTTTACGAGTTATACGTGTTTTCCGAATTGTCTTGGTTTTTGTTATCTGACTCTTGTGTAGACTCGTGTTTGGATCCAGCCCTTACTACTTCTCATTAATATGAAAAGATCATAACAACCAGCAACAGAAATGAGCTATCTCCGTAGGGTGGCAGAGCGCTCCCTTAGAGATAAGGTGAGGAGCTCTGTCACCCGGGAGGAGCTCAATGTAGAGGCGCTGCTCATTCACATTGAGAGGACTCAGTTGAGGTGTCTTCAGCATTTAGATTGGATGCACCCTGGACGCTGCCTCAACTGCATAAAGTGTCAAGGGAGAGGGACGTCTGGGTATCCCTCCTCCGAATGCTGCCCCTGCGACCCGGCTCTGGATATGGAGATAGATATGTATGTATGTATGGATGGATGGATGGATGGATGGATGGAAGCCTCTCTTGGGGGTGGTGGAGCTCCCAGGACAATATGACATGATGGAGATGGAGTTGGAGTTTCTCTTTAGTTGAACTCCAAGGTTCATCTCAAACTAAAGAAGATCAAAGCCCAGTTAGGGTGGTTGACTCCTTCCAGTGGACTCTGGACCCTGCAGGAAAGTTAATGAGAGGCTGACACAGTGCGTAGTGATTTGGGCCGCGGCTGGGAGGGGCTGGCCTTATGCAGGAGTGGTGCCCTAGCGGTTTAGGAAGTGGACTTGGGCCCACATCCGGTTCAAATCCTAGTGGCCACTCAAGTGCTCAAAACTTAGCATATTTCTGGCCCATATAACTTCCCGCTGAAAAGCTCACAGTATTGTTGGGTGGCTGTTGTGGAAACTTCTTCCCCTGCAGCCTGGCACCAGACAAGCGACTGAAGATCAATGACTGAATATTGTTTTAGTTCAGGTCCTCTGGTTTCTTCTGGACGTCCACAATAAAGTCACCAGAAGTGTGAATGTGGCCCAAGCCTGGCAGTGAAAGATCCAGGCCATAGAGGTCCTGGCCAACATTTAAAAGTTTCATAAGTTAACATGAATTTTCTCTAGAAGCTGTTTCACCTTTCAACCATGAGGTCTCAGTACTAGATAGGGTTTCTAATGAACACCATGTCCTGGGGCCTAATGGAAATCTTTCTCCATAACTGAAAGATATATTTTTTAGACGTTCTTCTAACTGGAATTCAATTCAGTTCTTCCCCACACCGTCTTCTTATAGACAAAAAGCGTTCCAGTCAACACTCACACGTTAGCACAAAGCTGAAGTGATACAAATTATAGGCCGTCTGAGGACGTCACACATAAATTGGGCAAAATTACAAGGAGCGTGGGCTTCAGTGGAGAGGCGGGTGTCTGCATAATTACAGGGAACAGTCTTCCTGGACTGGGAGACAAGGAGTGATTCTACCATCGTGATGATTAAACGCAAAGTACGCGGCCCATGTGACAGGTACCTGTTATTCGGTACGTGTGCTGCACATTTTTGTCTTTATCCGAGCTTTTTCTTCCTGTGCGTCGCTCTTTCTGCAGAGTTCACCATCTGCCCTATTTTTAGACCCGTCTCTCAGTGTGTCTTTTGAGCGTCTCTGTATTCTGCCCCACCGCACAGCTTCAGCCACGGACTCATAGAAACTAATACATGCATATATTTATCCATGCAGAAAAGCTTTTTGATGATTTATGGACAGGCAACTACAAAGGCACACTCACAATAGAAACCACAGTGATTTGTTTTTTCCGTGCTTTTCTCCCATTTCTCTTCGACTCCTTCTGAGACAGGCGCATTGTTTCAACTTGAAAGTGCATTAAGTAACTTTGTAACTTTGCCCAACAGTTCTGGAACAGATCTGGAACATGTTCAGAAGCCGGGATGACGAAAGTATCAGCAACTGGTACTCAACGTCTCCATGTGTGTTTACTTATATAAACACACTCAGGAGATGTGTTTATTTTCGTAAGTGGTCAAACCTGTGGGCGTGATCAGGCACTGGTCCATGCATCTGTCTCTCACTGTAGGGACAAAAAAAGTTTGATGTTTATATTAAGATTAATAAAGTTCTATCAATCTATCAATCTATCTAAAATCTATCTATCGAAAAACAATCATTCAATGGTACAGATTCATGCACAGTCTCCAATCAGTTTAATAGACTGATTGATTATAATAAAATGAACAAAACACATTTAATGGTAAGGAATAAATAAGAAAAATGTTAAAATTAACAACACTAGCGATAGTGGCATAGGAAAATGCACACAAAGGTGTGCTGACCTGGAGTTCCACATTGATGTGGAACACTGAGGGATCGCTTTCTGGGTTCTTCAGTTCTACCTGACTACAGGGGAGTTCTGGTACTGAATCTCAGAGAGACGGCATACCTGTGAAAAGAGGTTGTAGGAGTACCCATCTGCCACTTGGCCTGCACATCTAATTTTTCAGGCTTTTTACTTTTGCATTTTACCTCATTAGGTACTGAATAAAACAACATCTTAGCCGTACTCAGCATCAGGGATGACTTTAATCAATACTTGCAATCTGAGTCTGGTATTGGCAACAATAAAGAAGAGACACTGGCAGTGCCTATTACTGGTCTCACCACCACAGAGGTTTATGAGGGGCTAGTGCAGTGCAGTCCAATTTGGGTGTTGGTTGTGGAGACTGTTGACCAAAGGCATAGTAATGGAAGATGAATGGATGAAAAACTGTAGCATGACTGATCTGATACCCAACCCCTAATACTGTAGTGGTAATGGACTTGAGAAGTCATATCGAGCCATCCCTATTTAAAGAATATCGTAGATAAGACCTGGCCAAACTAAGGCTTGGGGGCCGGATGCAGCCCATTTGGCGCTTTAATCCGGCCCACCCAACTTGTCTAAATTATACTTTTATATATATTATCATTTTCCTTTTACCTTTCCCTGCAAAAGCCAGCATTTCCCCAATAGATAGCATAAAGAAAGCATTTGAAAACTTAAAGCATTTGAGCCTTTTGTCTTTATTTAATACTTTACTCGTGATTTATCTTAGTTCACACAAATACTTAAATCCTTTTGATCCTGACCTGGCCCGTGACACAAATTTTAGTACAACCTGTGGCCTGCGAGACCGAATAATTCAGGACAAATACTTCAACTCACCTTTTGCCAACTCCATCAACACCACCTGTTTACCTGAAGCTGTATTCTCCGTACAGCTATGGATATGAGACAGATGTGACAACAAAATGAGTAAGAACAATTCTAACACAGACACAGACGCACCTCCACCTCCACGGGTCTAATTACTCCTCTGTCAGAATCCTTTATTTTTTCTCGATGTCTGTCTAAACAGCACATTTTTCGACAAGGTGAAAAATAGCAGTAGGCTTTCTCCTCCGCTTATATTGATGCACTACAACTACACACAGGAGATATTACCTCCATTTGGCCTTGAAAACATGTTAGATAAGCATAATTATATATTTTCACACTGACAAGTGATGCATGATAGTCCTCATTTCCTGACAGTCGGTGTCCAAGGCTGTTCAGAGATGCTGGGCAGAGGAAGATTTTTTTGGGGGAAAAAAAATGTCCAGCACTCCAGCAGTGGGGCACAGAGGCTGGTGGAATCCTGTATTCCCTGCCATTGAGGCCCCAGGGTCCCATTTCAGATAATCAGTATTCCACAAATGGGATGCTTCTCTTTTTTTTTTTTTTACTTGTGTGGAAATAGCTCCTCAGATGATGGCTTCACAGTGAGACAGGATGGAGCTCTCAGTGCTGGGAGAATGCTTTAAATAATAAAAGCACACTGAGCTTCATGAATAGAGTATTATGGGAATATGAATGGAATTTCTTCTTTTTTCACTTCCTGCTTTCTGCCTTTGCTTTTCAGTAAGGCTCCAGAATACACTCTGCACAGTGTTCACATTTCCCCTCAGGAAATAGAAAGGGACAGATGGAGAGAGGCACAGAGAGGCAGAGGGGGAGAGAGTGAGGCTGGAGAAAAAAAAAACAAAAACTCACACTTATGTCTTCATGCATTTTTGGGAGAGCCAGTACTTGATTTGTGGAGTTTAATGTTGTAAAACAAGTGGAATGTACATTTTTCTGAATACCTTTCAGAATTCTCTGCATATTTCAACAGTGACTAATGAAGCCATTACATAAGTTTGTTCGGTCGGATTACTCTGGTCCACGCCTCAGTTCCACATTTCACCGTACTTGGTGTTTTAAATTTCTCACAGTGGATTTCTTCAAGTTGATAAAAAGGTAAAACACTCCAGAGGTCAAACCTAGGAACCCACCAATATTTAGCGAGGGAGGGAGAGAGAAGAAGTCATTGTGACTTAAGGGAAATAAAGGGAAAGAAAGTGAACCGTTCCACAGTTGTTTCACAAATCTACAAATTAACAAGAAATAGAACATAGTGCGTCCCTTGACTCACTGCAAGTGACATTTTTACACTTGGATGAATCACCCGTCCTTCCTCTTACCCTAAACCTCACCTCCTCCCACACCAGTTCAACATTTGCTGAGCTAATATTTCTCACAGCCAAAATTAAATCCTTTTTTCCAGTCTGTCTTTTCAGTGAAAAGTCACAATAAATAAACGATGACCGAGACATTCATTGAGTTATGTAAGACTTTTATCTGATTATTCTCAACTTCAGACTTAAAAATACCGCAGATGAGTTCAAGAGACAAATTTATATAAAAATCAGATTTATCACACATTATGATTAATCACGATTATATTAATATAAATCAAGCTGATTCTACAAATCCAAGCTGAACTTGAGAAAAAAAAAGTCCCATCACGTTTCAGTCTAATGTGCACAAACGTCATTGTATTTTTTTTTTTTTTGAGGATTTAAAATCTGAATTGCAGGAACAGTTTGTCCCATAAAATGCAACAGAAGCCTAAATCTGTAGCTTCCTTCAGAAACAGAACGTTTTTTTACGGCCCACAGTCAACGTCTGTCTTTTATTGACCGCGTCTGGAGCGTCATGAAGAGGAGAATCAGACGACAGAGACCAGACACTGCTCAGCAGATCTAGACTTCGATAAGCAATTGGTAAAAAAAAAAAAAAAAGGAAAAACTAAAGTCTGCATTAAATGAGAAAAAAAACACAATAGCAACAAAACAAAATGAAATTGACAAGCCTTTAATATTTTAAACTGGTGTAAAAAACATATGTCTGATGACAGGTGTCATTCTAGAATTAGGAAAAATTTCTAGAATTAGGAAAAATTTCTAGAATTTGGAAAAAAAAGCAGTGGTTCTCAACTGGTGGGTACCGACCCAAAAGTGGGTCGGTACCCACCAGTTGCATACTGAATGGGTGGTCAAAAAAATTAATGTGTATCTGTTGAGCATGTGTTTTATTTTAGAAAATCTCTTATTTTGAAAGGCACACTCTGCTGAATAAAATGAGTAGGTTAAAAAAAGTGATTTTTCAAAGGCTTTTTTTTTGAAAATTAATTAAATGTTTTGAATTCCATGAGAGTGGGTTGCGACTAAATGACCACAGAAAAATATGGGTCCCAGAGTGAGACCAGCTGAGAACTGCTGGCCTAAAGGTTAAGGAAGAGGTCTGTGGTCAGCAAGGTTTTGGGTTCAAATCCACCAGTTGCCAGGTTGCCACTGAGGTGATCTGATCATAGCACCGTCCTGTTCCACATAACTTTCAGTGGGCTAAACACCCACAGGAAGGCCCACAGTATGGAGCAGTGTGATTTGGGTGGCAGTCGTGGAGCCTGCTGCCCTTGTTACCTAGCAACAAATAAGAGGATAAAGATGAGTGAATGAATCCCATTAGTTGTAAATTCTTGTGAATAATCTGATAAATCTAATCTAAATAATCTGATAAGTGGCTGCGCCTGTGGGACCCAAGCAGGTGGTTCCTTTGGGAATCAAACCCAGGTCTTTGGGCTATCAGGGAAACTCTGGGAGCTAAACAATGTCCACAAGTCCTTCAGTGGTTAGACAGTTGAATGGCGCTGGCGTCTGCACAATCACAATCAGAACCGTGTCACATCAACATATTCACCATGTGAGGGTGAAGGTGGAGCTGGAGTTCTGACAGGTGGTGCTGTGTTAAAGGCCCTTCCTGCCGCAGCCTCCGCGGTGCATCACGTCTCCACGCATCACCACCTGGCACCCTGACAGCAGCTGCTGCCCATAGCGCCCCCTCGTCAAACCCTGTTGCCAGACCCCTTGACACTTTTCCCCCAGATCTCTGCTCAAAGTGCCAAAACCCAACGTTTGATTTCTGTTTATTCATGTAGCGTTTCTGCTCTGCTCCCTCACTCACACACTGAAGAACTCTCAGAACCCAGTGCATATGTGAGACCCAGCCCCGTGCTGCCAGGGTATGGGGGGGCTCAGTGGGGCTGTCATGTTGTCTGCTATCCTCCGCATACACTCCGTCTTATGAATACATGAGCTTGAAGTAGAGAAATCTCTGTTTGCTCCTGACTCTCCATCAGATTTCACATTTGCATTCTCGTGACGCCGTGCAGTAAATTTTACTGCACAAACTCATTCAGCGAAACTTTAGAGATCGACCGTTCCCCGAGTTTGTCCCAGGTCTGGACGCGCCAGCAGCGGCACTTCCTGGGTTGTGACCTTGACTTGTTCAGTCCTCGTCACAGATCGGTGTGATTTCTCTACCACCTCCACCTGTTTCTGCTGCGGCGCTGCTATAATCTGCCTTCAGTCTGGACTGATTTAACGTCCCTGCCCGTCTTTAATCAAGCCCTCATCTTGTTTCCTGCTCTCCATGAACGATTCAGCGTCAGTCAGGGCTGAGACGTTCAAGGACTTGTTTTCTGTTTGGATTTATTTTTTCTAGCATTCAACAGACGTTTAAAGGTAAAAGTAAGTCATTTCGAGGTTGGAATGAATTGAACTGGAACGTCACTAGAACTCTTTCTGGAAGTTGACCAAAGCTAAAGTTCTATTAGGTTATAATAGAGTTAAACACTTTAAATAGTTCTTTCCCTGCCTGCTGACCTGGAGTCGTGTTAACCACCTCACTTATTCCGTGCTACTGAGCAGAGACGAAGTGAAGCAAATACTATTGCAGGCGGCTGTGGTAATTAAAGGAAGTGAACCTGCAAGACGTCAGGTTCAAATCCACCACCTGCCTGGTTACCACTGAGCACAGCACTGTCCGGACCAACAAAACTTCTACAGTAGTGGGCTCACCACCCACAGGAAGTCTGACAGTACGGTGCAGTGTGGTTTGGGTGCCAGTTGTGGAGACCTCTTGCCTTATTGTGATAAGAATTGAAAACTTATAAATAAAAAATGTCCTTTAAAACCAGTACACTGTCAAAAGGATTTGGTTTCTCAACAGATTCAGGTTCTTCAACTCACAAGAGTATCACGCAAAACTTGTTTTTCTCCCATCAGGTAAAAACAGGAAACATCTCCAGAGATGAAGCAAGAACCTTTAACAAATATACATTAACTCTTGGTGTTCCTAATAAGTGGTGGGAGCTATTGGCTGTTGAACAATCCAGCGCTTGGTGAATTCTGCTTCACAATAAAGGAAAAAGCTGACATTGAAAGAAGACCAAAAAGCATCACGTCACTATGAATGTTTTTTTTGCCATAAGCCAGTCATCAGTCATCAGTCCTCCATAAAATTCCAAAGGTCAAAAGGACCAATCAATTCTACTGCATTCATGGATTGGCAAAATACTCCCATTTACAGTATTGGTATTGAATATGAAAAAGTTCCATTGAACCAACCATGAGATAAAGATAAAGATAAGATAAATATGCCAAATGATTTTCCATAAAAAAATGCATACTAAATAAATATTACAGTTTGTCATGCATTTTATTAAAGAAAAAAAAATTTTTACCAAAGTATCGGCATCGAGAACAGTATTAACAGCAAACTCGCTATAGTATAGAATAAGGAAATATTTCCTGTTACTAGCCTGAACTGATGGAGTTTTTTTTTTTTTTTTTAATAATTTTTAATAACAATGTTAACTAATGGGGATCCGTCGTCCTCTCCTTCACCCCCCTGTGGACCTGCTTCTCTGTTGGACACATGAACCTGCATCAGGGATTCACTCAGACCAGAGCTCATAATTCTACATTCTACTTCCAGTTGGACTCAGACCATCACACGACCAGTGCGTCCTTCCTCTCACCTCTGATGGTCCTGGTTCAACATTTGCTCAGCTGATAAGTGAAGCACTCCAAATGAATTTCATTTTTTTTTCCTCCTGATTTACGGCACACTGTGGCAGCTCAGCAAATTAGCATGTTTATTTATGGCCATCAATATTTAATGGAGTTGACTCTAATCCTGCGTTAGTGAGTTCAGAAGTCTCTGCACGGCTGTTTAAATATTAAAATTAATTGGGGCTGAGATACAGTAAAGAGGCTCGGCTTAATTGTTCTGGGAGAACAGGTAGCATCCGCTCACACACACACACACACACACACACTAACATACACTTAATGTGCTTTCACCAGATTTTCCAGATGACTTTCCAGAGAGTTCCTGCTTAACACAACCAATAATCTTAAAATAATTACACCACTCCCATTTACTCCACCAGGCTAATCTGGAATATCACAGAATAGATTGAAATTTACAATATATATATATATATTTATGAATTGTGTGGTTTAAATGGAGTGAGTATTTCAAGATCAGATTAAAAACTCATTTCCCAAAATGCAAAATGTAAATTTGACTTATTCGTTATTCTGGACTTTATTTCAATGCACATAAGAACATTTTGTCAATTGTGTGTCAATTCTAACAATATTCAATCTTCATTTCAATCTTTATGTACAAAGTAACATCTGGTATTTATACCATTTTTTTTCTTCTTTCTTTTTTAGGAAATACTACAATATAATATAAAGTGTCATTATAACTGATGGAACGCCATTGTGAAGAAGTTTGTGTGAAATTTGTCATTTGAGAATGAAGATTATTTTTCATGACGACTTGACGGCAGTTCCAGTTGAAGGGAAACCATTAAGGCCTCTAGAAAATGTCACTTTTTACAGAAAAGCATCAAACTGAGATGGAGAGACATGTCACTGCCCCACCCTGTCCAAACTCTGCACAAATCCTTTATTAGAGACTCAAAGGATGAGACTGATGCGGACAGAAGACAGAAGACACTGTGGAGTAAACCTGACATTGAGCCTGAGGCATTTTATAATTGGAGATGAACAGAAGTATTCCTTTGTCCTTTTTCAGGGGTTGCCAAAGCAAATCATATTTTTTATCTCCTCTGTGTCCTCTGTATCTTCTACTCTGACTCCAACTACCTCCATGTCCTCCCTCACTGCATCCATCAATCTCCTCTTTTTCTCCTACCTAGCTCCATCTCTAGGATCATTCTTCTACCAATGTATCCACTGTCCCTCCTCTAAGCATGTCCAAACCATCTTAATGTGGTGAATGTACAAAAATAATTTTCAGAAAATTTGATACAATCACAAAAATAATCCTCAAAAATAGAATTTGAAATTGAGGACGGAAAGGAAAGCAAACTCCTTGTGATTCACACCACAGCACACAATGAAATGTCACCTCTGCATTTAACCCATCACCAAAGTGAACAGTGCTCAGCTTTGAGGACCGGGGAGCAGTGAGAGGGGACGGTGCCATGCTCAGTGGACCTAAGTCTTAACCTGGCAGTTGGTGGATTTGAACCTGGAGCCCTACGCACCCCAGTCCGGTTCCTTAAACACTAAGTCACCACTGCCCCAATTAAGAGGTTTTCTGAATATTTTTTCAAAACCAAACTTAGAAAGAGACACTGGTATCACACCCATTTTATACCAGGGCCGTATCAACACTAAAGTTGCCCCTCAAAGTTATTATTAGTGGAACACTGTATGACTGAACTAGTCCAGTCATTTATCAAGTAAAAAACCTAATGGTCTTTATACGCTCTGATGCTGCACAGACTTTACTCTAAGGCAATAAACACTTTTTTAACTTCACGGTCAACACAAGAAGGAGAAAACAGTTGCTCAGATTCACAGCATGATATTAGAAAGTGTCCAGTGTTTATCAATACTGTGATACAAGGTCAATGCCACTTTCACACTTCAACTGGACAACCATACCTTCCAATGTCAGATTATCATCCAAACATAATATATTGAATTATCACCATTTATCCCAAGCAAATGGTGAGGGTTGTGTCAGGAAGGACATCCGGCATAAAACGGCAAAATTAATTATGCAAATCAGAAAAATGTTCGGATTGAGATGGTTTGGACATGTACAGAGGAGGGACAGTGGACACATCGGTAGAAGAATGATCCTAGAGATGGAACGACCAGGTAGGAGACAAAGAGGAGATTGATGGATGCAGTGAGGGAAAACATGGAGGTAGTTGGAGTCAGAGTAGAAGATACAGAGGACAGGGGGAGATGGAAAATGTTGACTCGCTGTGGCAACCCCTGAAAAAGAAACAAGCTGAAAGGAGAAGATGAAGATCATTGGAGCTTGGGGAACAGGACAGAGCAAAGAAATTAGCTGAAGAGCTAATACAAGATGCTATATTACAGCTGTGAGTCAAATTGGGACAGACTATCTGAGTTTTTGACTTAAATTAAAATTTTTCATATATGTCAGTGATCTGGTATGTTGAATCTCCCATTTGGGCCAGCAACTGAATTTCAAAATAAACCTCAGATATTTCATCCGAGTGTTCAGCCGCAAGATGCCGACCCAGAAGCATTCAGACAAATGTGGTCATTCAATCCACGGGAATCAGAATTCGCCAACTCGGCAAAATATCAGAAACCCAAAACAATGTATCTCTTGGGTAGAGTGCGTTAAAAGAGATTTACAACAGCTTCAAATTTCATTCATTCATCTTCTGCTTGTCCGTCGCCGAGTCACGTGGCGCCACCCAAGTCACATTGCAGCATATTGTAAGCCTTCCTCTGGGTGTCGAGCCCATAGGAAGTTATGTGGGTTGGGACCATGCTCGGGGCACCTAAGTGGCAACCTGGCAGCTGGAGGATTCAAACATGAAGCCCTGTGAAACAAGTCCGCTTCCTTAACCACTAGGCCACCAGTGCCATATATATCATCCGAGTGTTTGGCTTCAAGGTGCTGAACCAGAAGCATTTAGACAAATGTGCCCATTCAACCCATTGAAATCAGAATCGTCAACTCTGCAAAACATCAGAAACACAAAACAATGTACTCTTGGGTAGAGTGCGTTAAAGGAGATTTACAACAGCTTCAATTTTTTCTCATTAAAAATGTAATTGTACGACACGTTTTTTAAAAGACGATACAAAACGGTTCCTCACTTTTTTGGCCTGTGCAGCAACTTCAAGGACTTTGATCTTCACCATATCACTGCTGAGCCAACAGGCTGTGATTCAATGTGGATGACTTAGATTAAACATGATGTGAAGACTCAGTGCCCTCTGATTGAATTCAGAGCTGCTAAGTTTGTCCGCGTTTCCGTTTTATTTCCCTTTGTCGGAGTTTATTTGAATATGATTAAGTTTGCTGTGTCGGCTGAGGGATGATAACAAGTGCGAGGAGCGGCAGAGAACCTGTGTTAGGCCCCAGGTTGTGCTGCCGAGGTGATTTAAATAACACTGTCTGTCTCTCATTTCATTAATACACGCTCCCCTCTCTCTCTCTCTCACAGAGCCCGGGGCCACGCAGCTACGGCAGCCACTGAATGAAATTCTGTTTCTCAAAATGAGCCGCGTACTTGAAAGTGATGGTAATCTCAGATGTAGAAATTGGAAAAGTCAGCACAGCGAATGCATCAGCGGCTTTCCTCCAGACAAACATGCAATATTGATTCCCTTTTTGGGAGCAGGTCATATTTTATGTATTTGTTTTAAAGATTTTGATATTGTGCTGCCGGAATATAAAGCGGAACTTTTGTGTTTTTTTTTTTTTTTAGCCATGAGCGACTCAGCCGTGCACTCTCACCTGTAAAAGCTCATATGTGCACGTGGTATAATTGTTATTACACACACTCCTCAGCTGTCACTGCAAACAACTTTGTTTACTCATGCCGGTGCATTTTCAGCCCTTCTTTAAATTTTAAACAGGCAGGAAATTGATACGTCAACAGTATACGGCGTCCAGATGCTGTGACACAGAATATTTACTGTAATGGAAAAGGAGTAAATAACAAATAATAAATAAAATCAAGAGGAGAGCAGGAACGACGAGCCCGACTGTGTTCACGCTGAAGGAACGGAGTTGGTGTCAGAAAGACGGATTGGTGCTATAGAAAAGTACCTTCACTGACAAAGAGATACATGAAGAATAAACAAGATGTAGTCGAAAAATTCTGAGACATCAATCAGTGACCATATCCTCTCTCCATAACTTAGAGCAGAATCTGCTCCTGTGGATTATCTTAACATCCCTCTCAGTTACAAAGGAGAATATGGCAGCCACAAAAGTTTGATACTTCATATCTTAGTATATTACAATTTTATATAGCAAATGTTTCCGTTGACTGGCCGCAGAGGCAGCAGTCTCCACTAATGCCAACCAAATCACACTGCACCATACTGTGTGCCTTACTGTGGGTGGGGAGCCCACTGGAAGTTACGTATGTGGGTTAGGCAGTCTGGCAGCTGATGGATTCGAACCTGAAGCTTTCCTTAACTGGAGGACACCACTTCCACAACTGTGGGATTAAAGTTACATATTTATGAGACTAAAGTCAGAAGTTCATTAGCGAAAAATTGTGGAATTGTCTTGCGGACACAAGTCCTCTTCGTTAACTTCCACCTACACGCACTAACTTTTAGTTGTTTATCGTACCAACAACCATTATCTCAAGGCACTCTACAAGCAAAAGGGCGGACAAAGAAACGTGAAGGCGTGAAGGCAGAATCAGTATCAGAATAGAAAGAATTTGTTGCCATGTTTACCAGAGACAATACGAGGAATGTGCTTCAGTGTTATTGGTGCAACAAAAACCAAGTAGAGAAATGAAGCAACAGGTAAATATACCCTGCCTTTATAGACCCTCACACCGGCTGAGGAACAAAATCCAAAAAACCCTGACAGGGAAGAAAAAGGAAGAAACCTCAGGGTGATTGACAGAGAAGGGGATCCTCACCCAGGATGTGCAGACGGGCAGCTGGAAGACATACAATCTCTGCTACCGCCACTCGATTTTATGTAAAAAAAACAAGATGAAAAACTTTATATCTAAGAAAAAACAAACAAACAAAAAACTCCAATCCAGTTTAGTTTAATGCAATTATGATCGAAATCCCCTTGGTCCAATCTTATCTTATCACATTTACTGTAGTATGATCCAAACCAATCTAATCCAATCCAATCTAACCTGAACTAGTCCAATTCAATCCAATTTTAACCCATATGGTCTTTTCTAGTCTAATCCCACCTGATCCAATCCAATTCAAACTGTGTCAAAACTGGCGTTCCTTTCCCTTTATTAACCTTTGAATCTGAAACTTATTGGAAACATCTAAACACGACAGAACTCCACAGGAGCAGAACAGGTTCCACCTGAAGACACTGAAGTAATCACAACCCTACAGTAAGTCTGAGGCTGAGAGGATTATGTACTAATTAAATTCATCATTATGAAAATGATATTCCTGTCTGTAGCAACAGATCCCACGGACTGATCCTTTAATCTGCTGCGACTAAATGCGATGTTCATGTCGTAGTTCTGCAGCCAACGTGGAGGAGGAGAAACGTAGTAGTCCTCATGGAGTTCTCGCATTAGATACAGGGATTGGTTGCTTTATAATAAAAGTCAAATTTCTATATAGAGAGGAGATAAGGTGAGGTGAAGAGTGAGGACAACAGGACAAGAAAAAGCCACAAAACTAGGTTTTACAACTGAAGGCCACAAATGTCTCTAGGAAAATGTACTGTGATGTTTAAAATTGATTCCTATTTAGAGGAAAACAGATTTAATTAATAACAGGATGACGGCAATAAAGGTTAGCAACGTGTGATTGACAACCTAGGCACCAATATGAGACCAGTAATGCCAGCCAAACTTTAGATACTCAGATACTGAGGTTCAACCGTTCAGAGCAGTGGAGACTGTGGAAGAGAGGAGAAGAATTGAGTACAGACAGGATGGAACAACTGGAGAAAAGAGTCAGGAGTGAACTGTGATAGAAGAGAGTCAGCTAAGGTGAAGGGAAAGGTTTACAGGACAGTGGTGAGACCAGCCATGATGGATGGACTAGAGACACTATGAATAGGTAGAAGAAAAGAGGCAGAGCTGGAGGTGGAGGAGTTAAAGATGCTGAGATTCTCTTTAGGAGAGACAAGGATGGACAGGATCAGGAATGAGGTGATTAGAGGGACAACACAGACAACTGTTGTGGTTGTAGTCTTGGTGCTGTCTCTTATACACATCTAGATGTGTATAAGAGACAGGGAGGGCTTCCTGCACACCTCTACTTCCTGTGTGCCCTGTTTTTTTGAGTCTTAGTGGGGCAGACGTTCCTTCCCTAGGGTTATACTGGGGCTGAGAAGTGTGAACCAGTGAGTACAAGGATACTGGTAGTGAGTACTCTCTGGAAGATGTGTATAAGAGACAGATCTATGACTATATATAGTTTTTTCACTGACTGTGATATTTTTGTGTATTTTTTGTCTTTTTTTTAATAGAGTTTATTAAGATTCCAATGTTATTTGGCATTACCTACCATTATTGTCTTCAACTTGCATCAATTTCTTCAGTATCTCAAGGTAAGATTTATTTACAGGACAGTTGTGAGACCATGATGGATGGACTAGAGACACTATGAATAGGTAGAAGACAAGAGGCAGAGCTGGCTGTGGAGGAGTTAAAGATGCTGAGATTCTCTTTAGGAGAGACAAGGATGGACAGGATCAGGAATGAGGTGATTAGAGGGACAACACAGACAGGAAGGTTTGGAGAAAAAGCTGGAGAAGACAGATTAAGGTGGTTTGGACGTGTTCAGAGGAGGGACAGTGGTTATATTGGGAGAAGAATGCTAGACATGGAGCTACCAGGTAAGAGACGAAGAGGAGATTGATGGATGCGGTGAGGGAGGACATGGAGGTGGTTGGAGTTGGAGTTGAGGATGCGGAGGACAGGGTGAGATGGAAATTGTTGACTCGCTGTGGCAACCCCTGAAAATTGGGATAAACCGAAAGAAGAAGAATGCCATCCAAACTTTATATTCGGTTCAACTGAAAAACCAACATAAACAGTGGCTCAAACGCAGGGACTCACAAAAGCTGTTCACTGTTTGTAATAAACTGCTGATAAATTGGTCCAGACTAACAGAATGTTTTACAGGTCTGCATATAAAACCCAAGTGTGCTTCCTTGACTCCTAGGCAACCTCTGTTTAATGTAATATTGTTAAAAAATGTTCATAGTTAACTCTGAAGCATACTGTACTGTACTTTACATACTCCACACATTTATCACATGGCTGACTGTGACCCTGTCAGACCAAGGCCCTGTGTAACTGAACTCCACTCACATATGTATGTATTCTGTCATTAATTTACATTTTTCCCTTTAGATTGTTCAAAGACACGTGAAGCCCCGTTGCCATGTTAATTCAACTCTTTTATGTTGGTTCCACATGCAGAGAACTGACCTTGTAAGCATATTATTTGCGTTCGTCTCAGGGAGATGTAAATATCTTTCAATATGTATGCTGTATAAAAATATGTTTAGATGCTGGGATCATACAGCCGTTCATTTTCATCCTCTTTTCTGTTACCGGGTTGAAGGTGCAACAGTCTCCAGCACTGCCACCAAAATCACACCATACTGTGAGCATTCCTGTGTGTGGTGACACCCAGGAAGTTATTTTGGTTGGGACTGTGCTATGCTCAGAGCTGCTCAGTGGCAACCTGGCAGCTGGTGGAATGGAACCTGGAGCCTTCCTTAACAGCAAGGCCACCACTGCTGCAACTGTGGGATTAAGGTTGTATATGTATGGGGCTAAAGTCGGTAGTTAAAGATTATAAATGTACAGGAAAATGTCTGGAATCCCATAATTCCCAAAGGATACCCCTGAGGGATTAATAGAGTTCTATCTATTTATCTGGATCTGTAGTGGTAAAGTTTTGACATTATAACTTTTTTCATAACAATAAGACTTTTACTATAAGTTCAGATGTGTTGTCAAATTTCTCTTACAATGATGACTTTTTTCTTGCAACAATATGACGAAAATATGAAAAACTTCTTGACTTTATTCTTACAAATGTACAAGGTTCTCATCGTGCCTTGTAAAGATCTGAGGACACGCAGGAAATTCCAGCAGGAATGAACTGCTTCCAAAGTCAATGATGGTCGATGTTAGGAACATTTCCCCCTTGTGTCTGTTTTAGTAACAGAACCGTCTCAGGCCAGTGCAGTGTTATTATACCTCCTCCAAAGAGAGTATGGACCAAGGTTGACTCTTCTTTTCAACTCCTGCAGCTCAGACTCATTCTGGTAATGAAATAATCAAATCCAGCCAACCTTGGTTTTCTGCAGTCCAGTTCACACGACTCCGCTCTTATTGCCACACTGTTACGCTGAGCAGTAAATGAAAAGAAAAATATCTCAGTCTTGGCTTCGAAATGAATAAACACAGACAGTGAAAATATCAGTACTGCAGCTGATGTAGAAGAAGAGAAATGTGAGGAAGAGAGAGAGAGAGAGAGAGACAGGCAGTCTGAAATGAAAACAGTCCTAGACGATGGGTCCCTCATGGCCTTGGTCTCCACAGGCACGTGACCCAGACTCACCTCCGTCTATCATGACGCCCGGAGAAGAAACTGTTGCAAAACCAGTCGACACCTCTGACTCCAAAAAATTCCTGTTGAATAAAACGAGACACAGACCTGAAGAAGAGGAAGAAGATTCTGTGGAACCATCATGAGTAGGTTACACTGTGTAGGCGCCATCACAGGCCACACTTTGATGCTAACAGTATGGTGCAGTGTAATTTGGGTGGCAGTCATGGAGATTTATCCATGTGGCCTGGTTAGGACAAGTGGATGAAGATGAATGAATGAATGAATGATCTGCGCTTACACTACCCTATGCCTGCATTTGCTTTTTTTGTCCCAATGTCTTTCGATAAACAGCCCCACTAGGTGGCAGCATTAATGTCAACTTGGCTGAACTCTAAAAATATGCACTATTAAAATGCACAATGTACGGTTCGAGAAAATCTAAGGATAAAATATTTGTCACAACTTATTTTTTTTTAAATACTGACACACAGTAAAGCCACAAAACCACTTTAACAGCCTAAACCTCAACTAACGCATCATTGGACGACGTTTATTGCATTTCTAAAATGTTATAGGACCCCCTACAGGAGAGTAAGAGGATGTTTGCTTCTTTCTGAGTAAGAATACTTTCTACAGATCGTAACCTTTAAATGACCAAAAAGGCAACAAGTGATATTAATGTTCTTACAAGAGAAGCAAATCAAAAATTGATTTATTGCAGATGGGAAATTAAGGAGCAAAAAAAAAACAAGTAAGAAGTGTAAAGAGGAACTGTAACATCACTGAAAAAAAAGTCAGTTCACACAGAGAAAGGAGTGAAACAGGTGGAAAACATCACACAATAACGTCCCAGAGGGTCGGGATGGATGGAAGAAACGCAGTGGAACCCAGGAACTGGATTGGTAATTAAAATAAAGTATACAGTATATCTTGGACTAACTTTTTCAACTGCAGTTAAAGCAACAGGCTTAGGGTTTTGGAATGGATGGAAGACTGGGAGGAACCAAGGAACTGGAATTTTGAAAAAAAAACCCCAAAAACCTTGTCCTTACAACTTTCTTTAATCGATTTATAGTCATTAAAGTGACTTAATCTAAAATGTGAATTTCTAACCTTCCCCTTAATTGAATATTAAAAGTCAAAACAAAACTTCCAGTAATTTTATCTTATTAAATATTTTTATTAACATTAATTATATTCATATTTATCATTAATTCATTCTTAGGCCTTTGGTTATTAAGTATCATCTACTTGTGATTCTATGCTGACCAGTTGGTCTCGGGTTCAAATCCCAACCAGGCAGTGTGTTATGTTTACAAGCAGGTTGTTGTTCTGCTGCTGCCACTCCTCTACATCAAAGCGATCCTCCATGATGTGCAATCATTCACATCGTCAAGACTAATGTCTAATTATGTGAATTACTAATATTACAGCAGCGAGGAGGTATGAAGCTCCAACTTCTCTAATTCCTCTGATTACTTCACAGTCATTTTCCCCTCCTGTGCCAATTACAGTCACGGTGATGCGGACCCCAGATGTTCCATGCTAATAACAAACAGAGTGATAATTCGGCATTCATCGAGTGGGATCTGCCGCTACCTGTGTTGACAGTTTCCACTGACAGTCCGGTAGTGCAGTACAGCAGAGTGTGAAATAATTAGAGCTGACAGCTCCAATTAGAGGCCTAATGTCTTTGAGGGGCCTGGGCAAAGGCCAGAGGAAAATAAGGGTCAGAGGCAAGAAATGTTTGAGGCCCAGCCACTGAGAGGAGAAGATCGAAGGGCAAAAGTTTCCAGGAGGCTTTAGTGAAAGATGGTCCAGTAAACAGAGGATGGCAAAAAATAAACATCCATCTCTGTGGCCTCTTCTCCACTGACACTGACACGAGTTCAACGCTTAATGATGAAAGTGAACTGACTGTTGGTAGAGTTTGCTCATTTATAGCTACTGTGCTGTAGGCCTGAGCCTCCTCTCATCTTTTATTAAGGTGTTTCTTGGTAAATACATTTTTGTTATTATGTTTTTCTGATTACATTGTTCAGCAGGTCACATGTGCATGCACATATTTATGATGACATGCATGCATTTTTGTATGAGTCCAATATAAGTTCTATCAACTCTGGGCTAATGTTGATTTCCTTAACTATGGACGAAATACTTATTAGATATATTTGGCTCAAAAATCTGCTTCATATGGTTTGTCTAGTTTGCATGTTGTGTGTCACAACAAAGTAAATGACTGAAATTGTGCGCATTTTTGCTAACCTCGATAAAAAGGTTTTTACATTTACAGTAGTTTTGTATGTTTTTTTGCTGCTTTGAATTGTGTTTCGAGGCAGTGGTGGCCTAGTGTTTAAGGACCCACGCTTTGGTCCGAAGGGTTCTAGGTTCAATTCCATCAGCTGCCAAGTTACCACTGAAGTGCACTGAGCATGGCACCGTCCCCACTTACTGCTGCCTGGGTGCTCAAAGCTGCAGACTGTTCACTTTGATGATAAATTAGAGCAGTGGTTCTCAACTGGTCTCACTCTGGGACCCACTTTTTCCTGTGGTCATCAAGTCACAACACACGCTCATAGAATTCAAACCAGGCAAAAAAAAAAAAAAAAACTTTGAAAAATCACTTCTTTAACATACTAATTTTATTCAGCGGTGTGCCTTTCAAAATAAGAGAATTTCTAAAATAAAACACATGCTCAACAGCAGATTCACATTATTTAGCTGATTTTTGACCAGGTGTTCGCACCCATTCACAACGGGTTCGTGACCCACTTTAGGGTCGGCACCCACTAGTTGAGAACTACTCGGTTGGAGCATTTCGTTGTGTTTATTTATTTTGAATATCAACGCATGACTTTGGCTTTCTTCCACCTCCACTAATTTAAGTTGGATTTTTTGTTAATAATAACAGTTGTAATTGCTAAAATGACAAGTATTTGGCTTCATTTTTGCCTACAGTACTGTTAGTTATTTTCCAGTGGGAACACATGGCCTGAACTTGTTCACTCCACAGTAACCAGCCAGAAAAGTTTGACCATATTTTTGCGCTGCATCCAAATCATTAACTCAGACTTTCCAGACAGTTCATCGACTTTGAGAGGTTTTTCAAAAAGAATCATAAACAGTGGCTGCACATTTGTTTCCATTCACCTGATAATATCCCTGACGGGAAATACTAACAGTTTATAGAAGAGGAGAAAAGGCAAAAGATTAAAACAGAGTTTCAGGTCTGCTCCTGACCTTGGAGACAAAAACCCCAGGAAACAAATTCACCTTTTGAGCTGAGGAGAGAAATGGAAATTCTGACATCTCTAATACCAGTAACAACTGCATCTCTGCTGAAGAAAAACCAACTCCAGAAAATACAAATGCCAGCGCAGGTGAAAGAGAAGCAACAAGATGCTGCAGTGAATGAATAATTGGTCCTTGACAAGTGATGTCATCCTGTCAGCCTGTGTTAAATGCACTCTCTGTTGGATGGAATTATTCTAAAGGGTATCGGTTCAGGGTCAATGACACAGGTGCTAAATTTACACAGCAATGAAGAGAGGATACATTCCAGTGAGTGGATGTAGTTTCAGTCCCCTGATGGGCAGCAGTGTGGACACTCAGATCTGACAGGACAAATTAATGTGACAGAAGAAAAACCAAAGAAGAAGCAGGAAAAACCTGTCGTCTCTAATGTTTACAGTGAATGTGATCTGATGAATCACAAAACACTGTGAACGCACCACGGCCAGGAAGATGGAGACGCTTGTTTCACAGATCACTCACACTTAAGGAAGGATGTTATTAGATTATGGCTGTGTGTGTCTGTGTACGAGGATGTGTGAACAATTGTAAGGCACAGTGTTACTGTGAGCTTCTCAGGAGCTGAAATGCATGCTGGGAGGCAGACCTGAGGGGGAAATAAACATATTATGGACAAACAGCTGCAGATATAGAACACACACAGAACAAGTTTCACTTTACATTTACTGTTACTGCACTTTTTTTGTAAGAAAACATTCATCTCATCTGAAAACTATTTCCCGAGACATTTCAACAAGTAAGAAACGACAAAACTCTAATCAAGAACTGGACAAATATAGGCAACATTCCATAAGCATAGCATAGTATAAGTATCATATATCTCAAACCTTAATGCCCTTCAGATTATAAGGTGCACAGTCACTGGGGGGTCTACTTTCTGTCACTGGATTATAAGGCACATTATACAACACTAACAGAAAAGTCTATTAACTTATTCAACTCGGTCAGGAAAAACTAACACTGTCCAGTTCTACCAAACACAATAAAAAACACACTTTTTTCAGTTCACTTTAACAAATCAATCAGATTCTTTTTTTCTGAATTTTCCGTAGTTTACCGGATGGGTAATTTTGCTCGGTTCAGGTTCATCATTTATCTCATTTGTTTGGCTGTTGTTGCTGAGTTTTTCAGTCATGACTCTGGCCATGAGTTTAAGATGTTGATTGTTAGCACTTAATATAACCAGTGGCATTTTGGGGTCCTCAAACACACCATAACATCACAATAAGGCCCGGGCGGTATTACTACATGCTATCAAAACACAGTTCCTCAGGGCTCCTGGCTACAGTAGCAGTAATGCTCTGACAATCATTCAAGCGTTGTGGTTTCGTAAACTTCCAGACCATACTCAAACATTTTGACAGTTTTTGTTTTGGTGCTGTTCAGGTTCAGTAAGGCACACTGTATATCTCTGACTAACTTTAAGGTTTTAAGGTAAATATGTTACCTATTGAAGAGACAGAAAAAATTTGAAACAGACACCACAGAGCTGAACACTATAATAAAAAGAAATCAAAATCCTATTTTCGTCTAGCATTATTATCTGATGTTGAAACCAGCCACTAGGGAGCACAAGCCAGTGATTTTTAGTGCCTGTCCTTAGCCTGAATAAATAGTGCGGGTTGCGTCAGGAAGGGTGTAAAACTTGGTGTAAAAACTTTGGCGTAATCAAAGATGCAAGACAACAAAATGATTTCCATACCAGATCAGTCGGGGCCGGGTTAACAACAATCGCCAACAGTGCTGTTAACCTACAGGGTACTGTTGGAAATGGTCTAAATGGTTTAGAGACACTAGGAATAGGTAGAAACAGGAGATGCTGAGATTCTCTTTAGGACAGACAAGGATGGACAGTATCAGGAATGAGGTGTTTAGAGGGACAACCCAGACAGGAAGGTTTGGAGAAAAAGCTAGAGAAGACAGATTGAGATGGTTTGGAAATGTTCGGAGGAGGGACAGTGGTAGAAGAATGATCCTAGAGATGGAGCTACCAGGAAGGAGACAGAGAGGAGATTGATGGATGCAGTGAGGGAGGACATGGAGGTAGTTGGAGTCAGAGTAGAAGATACAGAGGACAGGGGGAGATGGGAAATGTTGTTTCACTGAAAAACAACCCCTGAAAAAAGGGACAAGGCGAATGGAAAAAAAAGAAGATTATTATCTGATGTTTATCTAGGTATCCAGTTTCAGGTTCATATCACCAGATTTAACGAAAGGGCTAAACTCCAGTTAATGAACACTTTCCTAAAATTTACTGCAGACATTTGAAAGTTAGTAACTGCTGACGCTAATCCTGTGTATGACATCATGAACTGACCACTAGAAAAGGATTTAAGTCAAATCTCATTTAATTGTTTCGGCCCAGACTGCAGAGATGATAAACTGAGACACAGCTGAGATGTGTCTCCCTCATCTTCTAAATTTGAACTGATGCATATATTTTTAAAAACCCTACTAGCAGGAAGGGAAGGCACGTTCTGTATTGACTGGGCTAAATTTAACAGACAAGGTGTGAATGTGTGCACTGGCATGGACACCTTGGGAAATAAAAAATGCTGACCCAATTCAATACAGCTGTGTCTCTGCACTCTTGCCAACTACTCAATCACCCTTCCCATATCATACCCCCCTCAAACACCTCTGAAACACACACACCTGCAGAACAGTGCAGTTTCATACCCACAATAAATTTTGTTCTGACAACAAATAAACTCCTGGTTAAGTCGGACGATAACCAGATAAAATCGTACAGACAGACAAGCGCTGGTATTCTGCTTTAATACTGTTGCTGTGTTCGTGCTTGTGTGCAGAGAGGAGGAACATCATTTTTATTTGCCGAGTTCAGAACCCATAGGAGTCTGGTCAGAGAAAGGTCAAATTTCTTCTAAGAATCCTGAGGCTGCAAAAACTGAAGACACTGCTGGATTTTGGCAGGTGTGTGTGTGTGGTAGTCTGGTGAGTGTATTTGTTCTTTACTGATCTCAACATCAAATGAGCAGTTCCTGAGAACAATAGAACAAGGCAGCAGTGGTGTACTGTACACTAATGTTTATCAAGGGGAACAATGGAGAGCAGAAACTTCTTGTTTGTCTCTTTTAGTCCTTTCCTTTGGGCTTGGGCTGGGGTCACCATTATGCGACCAGTTTTAATCTAGACGCTTAGACTTAGAATAACTTCATTGTCATTGGACAAAAGGGAAGGCGACAAAATAGCTTATAAAACCAGAGGTAACAATTAAATAAGATGTCTGTGAAGATTCTCATTCATGATCTCCAAAAAGGGTTTAGTTGTCAGCAACTGGACTTCTTCTTGGAGTTGACGTTTCATTCCTCAACTGAGGAACTTCATCAGTTTCTGGTTGATGGGAACACCAGTAGTTCTACTCCTCTAGTCCACTCCCTTCACCACTGACTGAAGAAGTTCCTCAGTTGAGGAACAAAACGTCTAGCAACTCCGAGAAGTCCAGTTGTTTACAACTAAGCCCTTTTTTAATTAAGTAAGATGTAACATTTAAGTGGGGTATTATACACATGGGTGCCGTCAGGTGTAAAAACCATCCACTAGGGAGCACAAGTCTGCCGGGAAACAGGCAGAAATGTCACCAAACATAAAAACTGTGAGATGCAGCGTTCACTCGCAAACTGCCATTGTTACAAAGTCAGATAAACAGAGACACTTACATTTATATACACATACAGTATATATATATATATTCAGTTCAAACCAAGTAATAGACAGAATTGATTCATTTTGGTTAAAGATATGGGTTTGAACAAGCCAACTGAGGATATTTGGTTATTAGAGTTGAGATAACAGGGGACATAAATACACAATACTCGTTGGCAATTATTATAAACTAAGACCTCGAACAAAACTATCGATGTTCTCTGCCGTTAACAAACATGGCTAATTAGCCGGCTAATTAGCCGATTATAAACCGATTATCTACAACAGCATTTCTTCAAATCATTTACTCAAAATAACTATATAAACCGGTGGGTTGTTACTCACAAATCAATACCCCAGGGTTTGTGCTTGTCATTTCCGTTACGCATGCTAAAACGCGTCGTTGTCGTCGCGAGATTTTCTAAAAGGCCCTTTTTTTTTACTTCCGGCGGAAACGCTGGTACTCGTACTTGAGCGTTTATGAAAACATTACGGCGGGGACCCCCGTCCCCCGCATATAGTTGGTGCGTTCAAGGGCATCCCGTGCTTCCAAGAAAACTCAATCCGTAAATAGTAGAATGCAATATAGTTAATGAAAGACAAATAAGAAAAGAGAGAAGAGTTCAGCTTCATCATGCTAACCACTATCTACCAATATAAAGTGAAAACGGAGGCCATAAAACTATTGCTAATAGGTATTTTATATAATTAATACTTTACCTAACCCTAACCCAATTTCACTACTTTATTTCCTTTTCTTCTCTTTTTTAAAGGATTTTTCATTTGCAGTTGACACAAAGGCAGGGAATGTTCTGAGCGTTTGTTACAAAGACAAACTCCTGAGGGCTCTGATGAAACCAGATGAATGTAGGGAGCCCTCAAGAAGTGCTTTACCTGAGTAGAAACTAAATTAAATTCTGTCTTGACTTTACATTCTTGAGGAAAACAAACAAACAAACAAAGGCACAGGATACCCAGCTGCTAGACTGTGTCACTCAGCACAGGTGTCCAAAAACTTATAGAGTTTCATTCATCAGTGTGAGCGTGAAACCCTTCAACAACTGTGCACTGACAACATCTCTCTCTCACACACACACGCACAAACACTCACACACACATGCATTGGGAGCGACACAGAAACAGCTGCACCCTGATGAATGCCCTACATTCATTCCACAGGAAGCTGCTTCATCTGTCACCCCTGACGCAACCCTTCCACCCTTTTCCCTTCAAAACACACACACGCACACACACTAACCCCAGTTCTCTCTCTCTGATTAGACTCCCAGCTGCTCTCTGCGACAAATGCTTCTTTGATGCGTCTTCCCGGGGGCCAAAGCCACCATCATCACCACCCTCCTCCTCCTCCCTTTCTCTCCTCGCCTCTTTTCTTGCTCTTTGCATCCTGCCTGACATTAAAGTCACTTCCAGCAGCCCCCTTACTGAAGCCACTGCTCCCCACTGTCCTTTTCAGCAGCAGCAGCAGCAGCAGCAGCAGCTCTGTCCTCCAGCTAGAAGATGAGAGGAGCTCAGAGATGGAGATTTTGTCCTCATCATTTAGAAGTTTTATTTTCCTGCAGAGTTGCCGTCCACTTTAAAGTCCCCAGTTAATATTCCTGCATCAGTGCCGTGTTAATGGGATGCAGCCTCACATGTGCACCGCTCTCTCAGTGTGATGGCGGCGGGCTCATCTCACCTCCTCTCGGGTCACAAGTCTTCAGCGGTCCTGCAGGAGGCCTATGAACCGAGCCGCTGGGTAAATGAGAGCGAGGAACAGCTCAGACTCCACAGCTCCATGAGGACTGTGGTGAAGATTAGCCAGTCACACGGCAGGATGTCGTCTCACGCGTTAATTTCCTGTCAGGCTTTCTGATTGGTTCATTTTTATGCACCGGATTCTTCCAACAACAAACACAGGCCTTAGTTTGCCCTGGTCTAGAGCATCAAACTGAATTTTCATTCTGACCAACCATAAAGGTTTATGTCTGTATCTCAATAAAATTACTATAAGCTATTTAATATATTTAATAAAATGTGTTCCAGTGGGCTCACCAGCTGCTAGAAGCCTCACTGTATGGGGCAGTGTGATTTGGGTGTCAGTCCTGGGGACTGCTGCTCCTGCAACCTGGTTAAGGGTATGAGGAGGATAAGGATGAATGAATGAATGTGAATTTATGTATGACATTGTGTCATATTGACGGCTAAGGATTCTGTATGAACTCATGAACTTTTTACAGAAAAATAAAAAAATAATAATAATAAAAATAAATTAACATTTGTTAAATTAGTTTATTAATTAAAATATTACTCAGTTAACTTATTAAAATATTACTAACATCTGAAATGATGACTAGATTAGCTAAAACATTAGTAAACTAATGAACTAAAAACATACGTAAAGTAAAAGTATTTCTCTTTGTCTCGTCACTTGAGGAGTTTATGAGACAGAGACCTCTGGTCTAAGGTTTACGCTGTTGATATAGTCCCCCAAGTATCTGCTTTACTTCATTATGTACACAGTTTACAACATTTTTATTAGAACATTTAATTTTTCAAGCAAAAACCTCAGAATACCCCCAGGTTCTAAAAGGTTCAGACTGGATTACGCAGAGTTTCTGACCTGAATTAGGATGCAATCAAACGTCTGACCCTAAGTTGAAACACTTTTTCCTTATTATCCATTGTAAACACTTTTGGCAGTAGGCTACATAACCAGTAAAATATCCACACACACACACACACGCAGTGAAGCATCATAAAGACTTTATTTAATCCTGTTTACAGTGGTGGTTTCTCAGATTGAAAACAGAGCCCACACTGACGTCGACAGAACAATGTTTCTAATCTGAACAAATGCCGTTCCATTAGGAACGGACACGCCTTGCTGAGGTAACCAAATCAGTGTGTTCTGTGGACTCTGCTCCACCGCAGCACCAACAGCACAGTCACAGCTGATTCAGTGTGACGTGCAGCTTCCAGGGAGCGGTCAACCTCCGGTGCCGAGTTTACTGTGCGCGGCCTGAAACATGCTGAAGCATCATCCATCACGGCGTCTGCAGTCAGCCTTCATTAAAATGACTCCATCTCCCGATGGGTGTTGTTACAGTTTACAGCACGGGTGTCAAACTCTTAACCTGATGTCATCTGTCCTGAGATCTGTGATGATGGGGATGATGGTTTCACTGCAGCGCAGTAGAAGAAGTGACAGAGCTTTGACAGACACAGCTTTGTGCAGACATTAGGTCTCAGACCTGGACCTACCTTTGGACTTGGGTCCAAGAATCTCATCAGGTTCATTGATGTTTGACATGACGGCAATCAAGGGGGAGGGACAACAGTCCCGTAGACCAAACCTGAGTAAAGATCTGATTCATGGCACTCTTTATTACGGCTACTAATTCAGGGGTCTCCAACCTTTTTTTAAACCGACAGCCAGTTTGTGGCGCCTCAATAATATGAAGCACTTCTTGTTTGATGCAGACTCACCAAAGAATTTTAGTAGTAAAAAGTTCTGAGACATGCAAAAGTGACCACTCTCCTGACCAATCATGATTGCACCCGTTAGAATATCATTGTAAGTTTAACCTCATAAACACAGAAACAACAGTACCACTTTGACCCATTTTGGACTAGTTTTGTTTTTGAAACGCACCCTGCGAACGCCTAAGGTAGACCATGGGGGCTACCAGGTGTCTCCGGCCCGTATGTTGGTGCCCCTGGTCTAAAACAAAGAAACTGCTAAGCTGGTGTGTGTTGTGAGAAAACTTTTATTTCTTTAACTATTCTCCATACCAGAAGTGAACACTATCAGTTTTAGTCACCTTCCCTTAAATTGGGTACAATACTCATAAGCTAGCATTTTTTTTAGTTAGCAGATTAGCCATTTATTGCAGAACTTGACCAGAGTGTTGAGGTCCTATGCAGAAGTTTTGGAGAAAAACATTGTAAACTGTACAAGAAAAAAAAACGCAGCAGAAGGACGACTTTCTTCTTGAGTATATTTTTAATTCTAATAAATCGCAAAAAAAAAAAAATGTTTCCATTAGTTTTCATGACCTGATTGTTACTGCTCATTAACAGTGATGAAATCAGTAATTAACACCAGTAAAGGACCAGTCCAGGTAGAGCAGCCAGTGGTAGCTTGTTTATAGGGTTCTTTATTGCACACATGACATTTATTCTCCTTTTTAATGTTTGGTGTGAGAAACAATAAAATGCAGTACATGTTGAACAGCCTAGTCTAACGCTCTCTCTCTCTCTATATATATAAAAAAACAAACAAAAAACCACAAAACAAAATAGATGCTACTTTACATTAAAACTTACAAAACAAAACAAAAAAAAAAATCTTATTTTAGTGCACCACTGAATAGATGAGGAACTTCTGGTATACAGTATGACATACTGGTAAAAATTTAGGAAAAACGATTCAAACGTCCTTTTGCATATTTAATAACAGGGAAAAGTAATTCCAGTTGGGCTTATTTATTTTCAATCTTCTCTTTTTTATGCATTTACCCTTTAAATCACCTGAGTGTCACATGGCTGAGACCAACAGTGATTGGTTGAGCTGCTGTTTAACTGATTGGAGGAATGTTTGTTAAACAGAACAGAGGAAAAAAATGAAAGACTGGCAGGTGAAAAGGTTGGTTAGTAGATAAAAATACACTGAATGCCCTGCGACGGATTCAGGATGCACTGAGAACTCGGCCAGAGGTGGCAGTAGTGTGCAGACAGCCACTGGTCCAATCAAAACACGAGTTCCTCAGTGAGCAAAATCAAAAAGATAAAACCATTAAATCGACGTTTAATGGCTGGGGAAAAAACGCGGCAAAGTTAATGTCATTCTTTCCCAACTTTATGTACATTGTGCTGACAGTAAAACATGCTTTTAGTCAGACTGGTAAAAGTGGCACCAAAATGTTATGTATAAAAATATGTCTTCTTCTCTCAAACCTTAGGGATTAAGGCACTTTGTGGAGTCAGATCAAAAATATGGGCAGCGTTTGAAAAACTTTGTGCTGTAGAAAAAAATATTCAACCCTTTTGTATAATTCCTTTACTTTCCATCTATTTTCCCCAAGTTGAGACACAGAGAAGGTCTGACATTTAAAAGGCTAACGGACGGATTTTTAGCTCAAGTCGCTTCTTTTGGCCCGGAATGAATCAATCGGGATACATTAAAAGGCCAATCCTGATTTAATAAATAGGAAAATATCAGATTTCTTCAGAAGAAAAAGAGGGATGGAATCTAATTCTGTCTCTAGTCGGTGGTATTCACTCAGAAAACACTTAGTCCTTTTAGATTTACAAAATAAATCTAATTTTTGGGGCAGGTTTGTTGGGTGACATTTTAAAATCTTTATATTCTCAGACTTAGCTGTAACATGAGGAAGGGAAAAAAAAACAAAATATAAATAAAGGGGAAAAAAAAAATCACACCACTTGAGGCCAAGTTGTTCTGCAGCATACAGATGTTTAGGTTAAAAATCAGTGGTTAAAATAGTCAGTGAGTTAACAGTTATGGTTGGGATTAATGGATTAATTCTGCATGTGAATTTGTCAGTGTCAATACCTTAAATTAGTGGGAAGAGGAGGAAACAAGAGGCTCAGCAGTCAGAGTGGGCTGGGTGGATGGAACCAGGGAAGAGGGGACTGGCAGTAGTAGACAACACACACTGGCAGTGTTTTAGACCAAGAAAACAAAGATTTCCCCAAGTAGTACAATAAATACTAGGTAGCTGTATGTCGCACTGGAAGGAATGGAGTAATATGGCTGTTTTGATCTCCCAGTACTTCATATTGGCATTGGTGTGAGTGTGTGTCCAAGCTTTATATACGCTCCCAAACGGCCAACTATTAGCCATTATACCAATACGCTAAATGGCTGTTCACCAAACAGGCAGCAGCTGCTGATCACTGCGTCATCGCCATCTACATCATAACAGACCATGGAGGGAACGCAGCGAGACACAAAAGAACCGGAGACAGCTCACAGTAACTGCCCAGAACATGTGCCCCAGTATCTGCCGTCAATACCCCAGGCAGTGAAATGTGTATTGTGTGGTGATGAGATGTTCTGCTCTACATATTCACAGTTAAATGAATCCTTCTGAGATGAATCACGTGCAGTCATTTTGCATAGATTGTTACCAGCCAGGCACGGATGGACGCCGAGAGGAAAAAAAAAAAAGAAAAATTAAATAGAGAGCGTCTGTGCAAAATGTTGGATTTGTTCTGAAAGATGAGGTTTTGTCGACTCTCTGTGAGAAAGGTCTAGATCGTGTTTTCGACTTCCTGAACTCTGTTTGTGAGCTGCCGTGGCTACAGCTTTGCTTTGTTATTAATAAAACCAGCAAATTTAGTCTTATTTATCGCTAGAGACAGAAAGTTAAGCGATTGATGACTGCCTATAAGCTAGCTAACAATTTCCATTGTTAGCTAGGTTACATTTTATCTTAATGCCTAATCACTTCACCTCACTAAATCAGTTTCTCCACATAAGGCGCCACCTGGTGGTGTTCAGTATCAAAATCTCAGTTTAAAAGCTAAGCTTAGCCTCTATCTGTATGAGACTCATGAGAGCTTATATGCAAATGATGCCCCTGGTGGCTGATGCAACCCAAGGTATTGTAAATATCCCAGAGATTCCCAGTCATCCAGGGTACTGTCAAGGTCAAAGAGTTTTGTCAGGCAACTGGACATGAAGTTTTTCTAGAAAAAAAATCACAATTCTGATCCCAGAGACTTCAGCAACAGATATTTGCAACAGCCTTTGACCATCCTGTTTATATCTTTTACGTTGAGCAATGGTTTCTGCTGTTAAACATAGTGCTGTGTCCAAGGAAGCAAGAGCTGAAGGACTTAACGTGAGCACCCTCTCTGGCCTAAACAAGAACTTCAACAGTTAAGGAGGGCTCAAATTGAATTGCTACCAAGCCTGTACTTTAAACGTGATTTAAAGGGATACAGAAAGCATGACCAGACCTGACCCTTAGCCCAGAGTAGAGAGAACTTATCCCAACAATTGGAGTAAACTTTGTCTAAAAAAGAGAATTTCACCACAGACGCTCTCAGACCTCCACCTGTGTGTACCCTCCCTTGACCTCCCCCGGACTCGGCTTTGTTTCTTTCTCTGGAGGTCAGTGACACAGGAGGACAGGAGATCTGAAGAAGTTTTTCTTTCCCAAACAGAGAAGACCAGTAACAGTAACTGTGTTGAAACTAAGGGGTTGGGGGGAAGGAAGGAGGCAAGTAATGAAAGGTGGTGTCAGCAGATTTCTCCAGCACAGAGGTGAGAGTACGTGAGCGGGAGGTGAGGGACGCTTATCAACTCGTGCACTTTCCAGTTAGGCGAGTGTGTGTGTGCGTGTGGTTGTGTGTTGGTGTTTGTGCACAGACGTCTGGTGCGTGTGATCAGTCAGTGTGAGTGTGGGCCAGACACCAGTTTGTTTTTAATCGTGTTAGTCCGTGAACCAGACCAAAGGTAATACATTCATGAAACTGGTTAAAAACACAAGACAAAAATATCAGCGAGTTAGTAAAATTCTTACTAAGAATGTTTTATTAAAATAAATGCCAAGAGGTTAATAAGAAAAAAAATAACAGCATACACCATGAAAACTAAATGCAAGCATGTAAAAATACTTATGACAAGGAAACTGATAAAGTAGCTAATGAGTTAAACAAGCTGGGAATCGGCAAGAAAACAAACCAAAAAACAAAATAAATCAAAAAGAAAAACAAAATGTAACAGTTAAAAAGGCAAAAAACACTCCCCCACAGGAGACAGTTTTTAAAGATGTCAAAGAGACGTGGGGCAGGAAGAGAGGGCTGTTTGTGAAAGGGGGGTGGGAGGGAGGGGGCAGAGACAGTAGTAGTGGGTGTCATTAAAAAAAGCACTCTGAAACATGATTAATATACATATAAAATGAGATTAGAAAAATACATTATAAACCTGTAACAATGGCTGTTAATTACATTATCATACATGTAGTAGGCAGGCCAGAGAGAACACGGTAGGTTTAGAGTTTCACCTGTCACCTGATGGACTTATCCAGCCTTTCACAAAACCACACAGCAAGTTGTAACATTGCAGAGGGAATTAGTTTGTTTTTCTCTTCTTCTTAATACTGTCAAATGCTGAGCAGCCATCACTCGCTCTACTTTAATATTGCATTTCAATTGAAAAGAAAATAATAACACTGAAAAATAAAGTAAAGAGAAAAAAAATATATATATACTGTATATCATTGACCTTTTGCTGTAACAGCATGATGAAAGAGTAATGAACAGAAGAACAAACTGCCAACGGTGGAATTAAAGATCCAACAGTTTGTCAATTTAGTAACGATTTCTTTCTTTCTTGTTTTTCATTTACCTTGCAGTGACAAGTTGTCAGTTTGTTTCAATAACTGAAAACTGTTTGGCTGTGAAAAATCACTGTGTTGTTTTTTATTGAGCAGAATTTCATTTATTTAGAAGAAGATCCGAGATGGTAGCCGACCGCAACGTGAACTGATATTAAAAAAAAAAAAAAAAATAACGACTGACTGATGTGAACGTAACGTTTTCAGCTGCTGAAACAAAGACAAACTCGAATTTTATTTCCATTTACTCTTTGAATGCTATGTATTTTTTTCAGCTCATGTTTTGGCAGACTACCGCGACGCTATTGGCAGTTCAATTCTTGCGGTGACGTACTCCCAGTCTCTCTCTCTCTCACACACACACTCACGCACACACACACTTACAGGAATCAATACAATATTTCATTTGTCTGTTAAAACCTTAACATAGTGAGAACAGAGTCTGCTCAGAAAGCAGTGTAAAGGGCCGTCAGGTTAAGGAAAAAGAAAGGAAAACAAAGTCATCATTCCAGGAAGACAAAACCATGGCACATGTTTTTAGCTGGTCAGAAATGACTGCTATTCATTTTTTTCTTTTTTTCCTTTTTTTTTTGCATAGAATAACTTGGGTATCTCCACGATATGCTGTGAGCTACCCTGCTCTGCTGCCCAGAGCGCATAACACTTAGCCATTCCTCTCTGCGCCAACTTGGTGGGTGCTGGATATTTACTGAACACAACAGGAACACTCAGGAAACAGAAACCACTGTTGATAAGGCACTATGATTTGATCTTGTTAGAAAAACAAAACAAAAACAAAAGCAAAACTCTCCTCCTCTTCCCCACCCGTCTCCCTATCTCTCTCTGGGAATTCCTTCCTGTTTGGATCCTTGGATCGCCAGCATTCCTCAAAGATATTTCGACTGTTCTGCTCTTGCGTTTTTCTTTCCAATCACATCCAGGGTAACAGCACTTTTTAAATCACCCACTTGCTATCTTGCTCTCCCCTCCCCTGCTTCCCCCATACTAGGTTTTTTATTTGTATTTTTTCAAGGATTTTGTAAATGCAAGTAAAAGTATCAAAAGCTAAAATTGCCAAAAATAGATTTTGATTTTTTTCTCTTCTCCAGCACCCTGTAAAATTATCTATTTTTTGTTCTCTTCTGTATATGCAATGACTTATCTACATTTTTATATATTTATAGATTTATATATGTATATATTTATATATAAGACGTATGTATAAAGCAATTTTGAACAGGCAGGCATGGCTTTCACATCCTATTTTTTTCTTGAGAGAGTTTAACACACAGGAATAAAAAGAAAACATTTGTAGGATTTAGGATCTGGACCGGGATCACAGGGAATCCTGACACATTGTGGATGCACTTTCAGGCCCTTCGGCCCATGGATAAAATAGTCATTAAAATTAGAAAAGTGCAGGAGGGCTCGGGTTATGGCCACCTGTTGGAGAGATGGTGTTTGAAAAAACACAAACAAAAACACAAAAAAGGACAAAAAATATTGGAGTAAATTATGAGATGAAAAAATAAAATCACAGCCGTTTGGTGCCTGATTGAACCCCAGTACAAATAGGGCTTAAGTAACACACCGTGAAAGCGCCTACCCCTGGCAACGAAGTGAAATTGATCGTAGTGTTACTTGCGCTATTGTGTTCATCTTGCTAAAAAAAAAATAAAAAATAATCTAAATGTCTGGTTGTCTCTTTCAATTGGAGTACGCACCACAAATTCACTCAAAAATAAAATAATAATAATAAAAAAAATCAGAAGCAGCCCCTGGTGGACTGATGCATAACTGCAGATATATATATATAGAATTCATTGTAAAAACCCTTTGGCTAAATATGCACACGTAATACTTTTGTTTTTTGTTTTTTTGTCTTCGATCACAGCTCAGCTAACTCATCAAGATAGATTTCTAAATACATCAGGCACTGTTAGATGGATGTAGTGTAAATGAAGGGGAGGAGGCAACATGGCCCCTGAAGCCTCTGCACACTCTACTTTCACTGTAGTATTCATTGATTAAAACAAAACACACGCAAACGCACACACAAACCCCTCCGCCCCAATTGTTTCTGGCCTTCATTAAAGTTGTTTTTTTTTTCCTTATGTCGTTTTGAACCCCACGGCCTGCCTCAAATATCAGATTGCATTTTTTTGGTTTTCCAGAGACAGTCACCTGCCTGGTCAGATGAAGCCAAGCTAATTAGTCAAAAAATATACAAACAGTGGAGAAGATGACTCGAAAAGTATAAGCGAAATGAACAAACACAAAGACGGAAAACAAAAACACACAAATCATGAAAAAAAAGCTCCTTTTGCCATCATTTTAGCCATGCGTGGTAAATAAAAACAAAAGACAGAGAAGCTGTTTGGAGGTTGCACACCCAGAATGTGTCAGCTGAAAATTACAATCTCAGAGCTCAACAAACTGCACTAACATGTAAATAAAAAAAAAAAACAGAAATCAAACAAGTTAATGTGAGAGTGTGTTCTCTTTCCTTCTATTTCTTTTTCTCTCCCAGCAGTTGGGTGGTGTAACGGGTGGGGCGGGGGCAGGTAGGGCCTCTTAATTTTATTCATTTTTAAGAAGGGTGGATGAAGGATTAGGTCATTTCTCCGTAGGGACGGAAAAAAAATACAAAATATAAACCCACATGCTTTTTGCCTCTGACAGATACTGGAGACTTGATTCATGGGAGTCAAGTCACAGCCAATCAGAGCACTTTAGGGAGTGGGGGTGGGACTGGTTGGGGGTGGGATGGTTATTGCTATTATAATAAATCAGTGCAGATTCATGAGTAATACCACGAAGACTTAGCCACCCAATATGTGATTCATGAAGAAAAAGAAAGAGAAAGAATGGGAATCAAACTCAATGAACAGAGGAGGAAAAAAAATAATAATGAAATTTTACACAACGTTGTTGGGTTTTGTTGTGTTTCAGTGAAGAGTCTGCGTTGGTTTCTATCTGTTCTGTTTGTTTTTGTGTTAGGGTAACTGTACGGGCAGGCGCCTCTCTCTCGCTTGCGTTCGCTCTCTCTCTTTCTCTCTCTCTCTCACTTGCGTCCGAGAGGCTAGCAAAAGGCAATTACCAGTTAACTGATCAGCAGGCAGGCTGGGGCGGCTCGTCATTGGGTGAAGAATTCAGAGGTCAGAAGGTCATGTGTTAGTTGCCGGTGGCGGCTAGGTGGTTAGGAACAAAAACAAAACAAAAAATAAAAAACAAACAAACAGAAAAAAAAGATAGAAAGGATATTAGTGTCAGCAAGAAGAGACTGGAATGACATCATTTTAACAATAAAATGAATGCAATCTCTTATGATGCCCCCTAAACCCACTGCAGGTATGAGATGATCCTCAGCTAACGTCATTATTATTGTTGTTGTTACAACTGACTCTGCTCAGAGTCGTCATCATCATCATGACGTTTCTCCACATCATGATCCTCACCCCACCTCTAAGCCCCCACCCTAAATTAATGTTGCTAAGCGGTTTTAATCCAAGCGCAAAAACTGACCCCAAACCAGTAAACAGAAGCAAAGAGAAGACGAACAGACAGACAAACTAACAAAAGGAGAAAAAATAAATTAACAAAAAAAAAAATCTAGTGTTTTAGTGTATTTACGGCTGGAGGTGCAAGTTACAAACAGTGTGATTAGTGTTAAGGAGGCTCTCATTAAACTGATGTTATGTGACTAGTGTTAAATTGTGCAATAAATAGATGAATCGATGCGTTACGATTCTCTCTCTCTTTATTTAGCAGTATGTTTTTATATAATATAAATATACACAAGAACCATAAATACATTTGATATAAAATGCTCAAATATAAAATGACAGTACCTCATGTACAACTAAAATATTTTTAAAAAATGTATTTTTAGCTTTTATGCAGTATATTTTGCAATACACCAGAGAGAAAGGAGAAAAAAAAGAAAGAAACGCAAGCTACCTTAACGTACGTCTGTGCGTTTTTTTTTTTTAACAAATAACAAAATAAGTTTTTTAAATTCAAGGTGAAACGTTGCCTGGTAGCAGCAAGGCTACTGATTTTTCTTTCCCTCACAAACAGTATAGAAATATTTTTCCTCTCCTTTTTGCTCCTCTATTCTATATGGACAGAGGACAAAAATCAAATACAGGAACAGAGGTGTCCCCTTTTTCGGCTCTCATCTCACGTCAGAGGAATGTCATAATACACCTTTATCAAAGTTCTACCTGCCCTGGCTTCACAGCTCCAGTAACTATTGCTGCAAACACCTGGAGAAGCTGCTATGGTCATGTTTGCCTGAGCTCTGATATATATTTACACACAGTCGTCATACACAAAGACCTGTTTCAGAAAGAGTTGGTAAACTTGGATTAAAAACTTCACGCAAACCTATAACACCACCCTATGACCTGTAATTGAACACAGATAATGACGCCTTCAAGTGACTTTATAGGAAGGATGTTTTTCAAAGTAAAGGTCTGGGCGGGATGAGTATGATTCAGTAAAACGATACATAACCCAAAGCCTTGAGTTATGCTAGAATATAAAGCTCAACTCAAAGCCCATAAGGACTTCTCTTTAACTTGATTTTCTATTTACTACTAGTGCAAAATGCCTATAGCTGTATCAGTTATTATATATATTCTTTAATATTAGGGGAAATGTGTGAATGTGTAAAGGTCAAGAGCAGAAATTGCAGCTGAATAATCTTTAAAAAAGCAGTATTGCATTTAAAAGTATGTGTGATATGTTCTCTATAAGCGGGAACAGGGTTTAAAGACAATAATTTTGGTAGTGATAATTGGTCTGTGAGTTGCAAACAGGACTAAAATACATGAGCATCTAAAACTTATGTTTATCATAGACTTTCAACAAATGAAATGATGGCTGTCTGGTCTGCAGCCCAGATTAATCCCAACTCAACAGTAACTTTGGAATCATGAGAGGAAAAAAAAAACAGACTCTGATTATGTAACTCATTCGCGGTGCAAGAATTCATATATACATTAAGCTTCCAATGCTGTTTCTGCATGATTTAGATTCAAGTGCATCAGAAAACCTTTTTTTATTGCATCGTTTCCAAGTTTACCAACCTTTCTGAAAACACGTTTGCATATTTGAATATATTTAAGTACTAGATGTAAACAAATGTGCATACCACAATCAACCATTTAGCTGGTGTGTGGAAGTATGGGATTTTAAAGGGGGATTGGTAGTGTGGGAGGGGAGGTGGAGAAACAAGGAGAAAAATATATATATATATATATTTATATGTATACCAATACACACAATATACAAAATCCCAACTAAGGCATAGAGGCATAATAGGCAATAATAGTCATTGAAATGCATCAGTCAATAGCAGAGTGTAGCTAATAGACTAAACTGACCTCTGTCAGTGGTCACAATCCTTTGGTAAGGATGGACCCGCGCGTCATGCCGTCTCACTTTAGTAGCCATTGCACCTAGATTGTAACAGGTCCACAAGGTTAGAAACCATTCACTTTAAGGGAGGGAAAAACAGTCATTCTTTTACAGTAATAACATTCACATTTAGCCATTATCATTAGAATGCTTGGATATTACAACAGTACAGATAATAGCAACTAAATACAGGCTATAGTACATGTACACACAGCACACACATATTTCTTTAGAGTAGAAAAAAATGCATTAGAAAAAAATAACATTTTTTTTTTCATTTCTTTCTTTCTTTCCTGGTATTTAAAAAATGCATAACTTAAAGTAATAAAAATTCCACAGTGCTCAGAGTTTTATGGCGGACTCCTTCAAAAGAGGGCAGCTAAAGGGTTCAGGCTCCCAGGCTGTCTGGGAAAAAATATATATAATGTGATTCTTCCTGTGGAATCCAGAGAGGGATTGAAGGAAATTTGTCTTCTTATTTTGAAAGGTGGAGAAAATTCAATACACTCCGATGGTAATTGAACGGTGCCAGACACCACCTGCCTCTCTTCCTCTTCTCTTCCTCACGTCTCTCTGGGTCAATCTCTCTGAGATGTGACAGGGGCTGTCGTTTACCTCTAATGTTTGTCACAAATGATTTTCTTTCTGCTACGCTATGTCTGACGGAGACTCATGTGTGGCGCCCACCAAAACTCGTGATTTAATGGGTGAGTGTTGGATTACAAAAAAAGTTTGATGATAACTGCACTGTCATTAACACTACTCTAAAGCAGCAGGTGGACTGAGTCATTTCAATTTTCTCTACAAAAGCCAAAAGTGGCTGGAATACAGTAGTTCATGCAGACCAGGCCAAGTGCATGAGTATGTGCGAGGATGAGTGTTTTCCACGGGCCCAGTGTGTAGCTG
Organism: Paraplagusia blochii; assembly: GCA_016785265.1. Lineage (NCBI taxonomy): Eukaryota > Metazoa > Chordata > Actinopteri > Pleuronectiformes > Cynoglossidae > Paraplagusia > Paraplagusia blochii. The sequence continues at coordinate 165,568 of JAFBJS010007987.1, read as the reverse complement.
AAGGCACCAATCGATAGTGTGAGTAAATAAAATGCACTAAGCTGGTGTAACCCTGCGAGTTGGAGAGAGAGAGAGAGAAAAGCTAGTCAGCTCCTGCTGTCTTTTCTACACATGACTCCCACAGGCAGCTGGGAGTTCACGGGTCAGTTGGAATCACCGTCCTGTCTGCTGCTGCCACAAGAAGTGGTGGAAAGCATTAGGAGGGGATTCTTTTTAAATAAATGTCTTCCCAAAAGTGACAGATAAAGGCCACTTAATTCTTTAAGACGTGGTCGGGGTCAGAGTTTTTTTTTCCTGATCATACTTAGATGTTCATTGGTCTCTTTGGTAGTAGACGTATAGAGCTTAAAGCACCATTGAGAGGGAATCACAGTATTTCCATCTTTATACTGAACCAAAGTCCTGATGCTGTAGAAGCTAAAGGAACATCAGGCACTAGTTTCACTGAGCTGGAGTTAAAGGGTGTTGGAACTAAGACACTGGCAAAAGGCAAGGAGAAGACGAAAGGGGAAGACTGGAGGAATTTAATGAACATCCCCAGTGGGGGTGAGAGAGGGACTATCTACCAGCATCAAGGGCTGCCTGCGGAGAACAGCGCAGAGAAATTATTTCAAAAGCTGCAGAAATCCGAAGGGATCTGCCGCCAGACTGAATATGCCTGCAGGCCAGTGCATGAAAGGGTGAGAGAGCAGGCGGCGTATACGCAAGGAGTGTTTCAGTCCTCGTGCCTGGTTTCACACTGAGCTCAGACCTTATAATATAAACCTTGCAGGAAAAAAAGGGCAATATCAACCTGAGAGCATAGCTGTTTGGCAGGAGCATGACTATAAGAGTGAAGTAACCTGGTCCTAAATCATAAAGACAGCCCTCTGACAGCCTGGCCTTCACAACATTGGTCTGTCCCTCTTTTGCTGTTTTAACAGTGTCCATATGAGCCACAAACTGCAGCTGGTCATTACAATAACCAGCTGCTTCCCCAGGACTTTCACCCCTCAGTTTGTTTTCATCCTCAGGTGGACACGACATATTTACCTTTCAACAAGTCCTGACTGTGGCTCATGGTAGCCGCGTCCAGAACCCCAGCTCCGGGGTAAAACAAGCTGCCCTCCTGTCCAGGCTGGCTAAAGCTGGCCATTGTACCGGCTGCACCCATGCTCCCCCAGGCTCTCTTACCTAGAACCCCACTGTGCTCGATGGGGTACTCCAGCAGGGAGGTGGGTGCCAGGGCGTAGGGGTACTCGTATGGCGTGGTGTAGATGAGCCCACCGTCCGGTGTGGGAGGCACCAGCGTGGGTGTGCCATTAGGCAACATGGCAGCCATCTGAGTGGGGCGGATGAGGTTCATGATGGGAGCCCCAGCTGGTGTTGGGGGTCGGAGCGCCGGAGGAGGCAATACCTGGCCCGTGGGGGCCGCTATGAGGCGGGGACCCTGAGCGGCTGCTGCCGCCGCTGCAAGAGAGAACGCAAGGGTGGCTGCCATAAGCAAGAAAATGGAGGACAGGAGGAGAAAGAGAGAAAAAAAGAGGACGAGAGACAAAAGTGAAGTGTTTTGGATCATAATCACAGATGAGCAGTGTAGGGTGAAAATATATAGAAGGAAACAGAAAAAGGGGGGGGGCAGGAAGTGGCAAAAGGGGAGGGGAGGAACAAAAGGGAAAATTAGTCCATGCAATGATCATGGTGGTGAACCACAGAAGCCAACATATCTTGCAAAGAAAAAAAAAACATGGCAAAATGAGCAAAACAATCCCTCATACCAAAACACAACAAAGCACAAATGCTGCTGTCTTCCCGATGCATTCAGGGCAAACCAATCACCACAGCAGCTACACATTCATCTAAGAGACGGTAAAGTGGAAGGACACACACCAACAGATGGAGAACAGTGTATCCACTCCATCAGGAGCAGGATACAAAGATGCAGGATTCGGATTCGAACCATTGAAACTACTGAACTGCACATAGAGGTCAATGCATTTGCAGTGATCTTGAATATTGTTGCTTCACTACAAAGACAGTGTTCTATGACAGTTCAATAACTTTTACAAGTAAAAGTTACAAAAAAATGACAAATAATCAAATCAAGCACTATGGTGTTGGCGCCGGTGATGGAAACCATCTGGGCTTGCGTTGCATTCGGAAACTTTTAACACTAAATCATATTCAGTGTTAAATGATGCTTAGAAAAAAATGTAATCGTATCAACAACATTACAGTGAAATTAAAATCACATTTTTTTCTTCTTGACAAATACGGGTGATCAACTTCATCCAAAACCCAGATGGGATTATGCATTTAGACAGGACACATCATTTAAAGGCGCAGAAGCTGTGATTGTGTGAACTAATGACCAACATGCAGAACTAAGCACAGCGATGTGTGGAAGGCTTAAAGTCTGCCAGGAGCATTTGATTCTAGATGGCAAGGTCATTGGTTGAAGGAGGGAGGGATGAGGAACATGGAGAACAGAATGGAAGGAAGTCGTCTCTCTCATGGACGAGAAGGAGTCAGCTAGTGGTCAGAGATATGGAGGTACAACAACAAGGAAAACATGGCTACTCACAAAGTAAAGGATGGTTTAAAATATTAGTTAATAAAAATGATACAAAGACAATGTGGTTAAACTATTAGATGTTTACGGTGTGTTGCCGAATGGAGTGCATGAAGTGTGGCCTAATGGAATAGTAAAGGAGAATCACTTACGCGCCTTGATGTTATTGTCTCTGTAGGTCCCGTTGAGAATTGCCAGCTCCATTAGCTGCATCTTCTTCAAGTTGTCCTCTCCCTCTGCCTATAGAAAAAGACAAACACACACACACACACATTCAGTATCTGAGAATATAGACACACAATAGAAACTAGGTTTCACACTGATGTATGGTCGAAGTGACCAGCCTTTCTCTAAAGCCAAACAAAACATGACATATGTTCTATGTAATTATATATATATGTATATAGTGTATATGTGTGTGTGTGTGTGTGTGTACATCTGGTGTGATAGCTAAGCCCCAACTGCTTTACTTTGTGCAACATGCCATAAACAGACAAATTATGGCTTAGGCAGCAACCCACTGGAGGAGAAAATAAAGTATTGGTATTGGCAGATACTTAATTTTGGGCATGAGGAAGTTGCATCTCACCATCTTTATACGCAACTTAATGGTGCTCTGCTTTAACTGTGGAATTCCAAAAACCAGTCTGTGAAGAACTTCTTGATCTGTATGAAATCACTTTTGGAAGCCTGTGTAATTTTTATTGAAGGGCTATCAATTCTGCACCTTCCTCGGCAAGCAGGTTATTAAAGAGATTCATCAAAAAGCTAAATCACCTGAGTATGACGTGTCATTTGTTCTCCCAAAGCACTGGTTAGACTGGGACCAGGGACACAGATATGAAGATAAATTTAAATGCATCTGGAATGGCAGAGCGCCTAGTTGTCAGAGCAATCCTTACAGAGACATTAAATGTGAGAATACATATTCATAATCTATATCAAAATGATAATTACTGTAATTTTCCCAGCTCCCTGGTGAGCAATCAAATGCACAATAAGCGCCCCGGCTAATGTCACTCCTGTCAATTAATGTTTGGGTAAATAAATACAAAAGCAGCAGCCACTGTCATTATTGCCAAATTAGGAGACTAAAATTATTCACAAGAAGCAATTAACACGGTGCCCCTCCTCCAAGGTGCACCTTCCGCCCCAAACTCCATTTCCCCTGAAGCAACACAGTACTTAATAACCATGACAACGCAGAAACCCTTGCCATTTTCCAGGTTGTACATCATCATTTAAGGAGGAGTGAATTACTCTCACAAAGACTTGTTAATGTCTGTGTCCCCTCCAAAGTGGACAATTGATTTCATGCATTTCACTGCTAAGTTGGTACAAATGCATATGCATTCACCCCTTTGTTTTGCATTTGCATTTAAACACACTATCGGTGTGTTAGGGTAGGAAGGAAGACTCTTTGTGTTCTCTGCGTGTGACTTGGACTCACACAGCAACAGCCTGCTGCTGCCTTCAGAGGACACTATAGAACCAGAGAAAGATGGGGAAAGTGTAGAGAAAGAGAGAGAGGGAGAGGGAGAAAGAACGAGGAGAAAAAAGATGAGGCTTTGGAGTTAAGTCTTCCCATGAGATTCAACTTCAAGACAGTGGCGTAAAGAAGAGAAAGCACCGGGTTAAGCAAGAAAAAAAAAGTGACAGAGGGCTGGTCTCCCTTCGAGACTGGACTCAGAACAGTTGCAGTATTCAAGTGTGTGTGAGTGTGCTGTGTTTAGTGAACTGTAGGGCTGTCAATTAACCAAGCAAAGGAATTCTGGTTCTTCATTATTTGCACACCGCTGTCTCTTCTTTTCTTTTAACTTAACTTCAAAAAATACTGATGCAACAAACACCACTTACAGTCTCTTGCCTATGAATCTTTGATAATACGGATGGAGAATCTCAAATGCGTAAAGTGTTTAATGGTCCAAGACACTAATGCTAAACATTTATTGTCCCATTATCAGTTAAGTATAATTCATTAATTATAGACGTGGTTGCTAAAAATAGCCTAGTAATATATAATGTCTGTGAATTTGCTTCAGAGGAGCTGGTTTTTGGAGAAAAAGTAGCTGGTTTTCTGGGTCTGGTTATGTTTGACAGACCAGCAGAGACATAAATTTCAACACTTTTTGAAACAGAAACTCAAGTTTTGCTGCAGGTTAAAATAATTTGTCAAATTTTGCCTGAAATGCTCATTTGTATGACAAATATCAGCACCCAACCTACAAATACCAGGACATAAATATGGGGCCTCGTGGCCCTGTCCTGAAATACAGGCTGTGTGTATCACTGCAGTATATTTGTGAAAGAAATTCAAGATCTGGGTCAGAGAGTTTTCTCCCTTGCTGCACAAGAGTGGGACCAACAGCTGGATCATTTAACAAATTCAGCTACAAATCATAGTTTCACAGCTTACTTCCTAACCATACCAAAAGACAATGTTTGATTATTGGTAAACATGGAAAATCAAGGCAACCAATTTGAAAATGAAGCTTCTATTTTGAATCCAGAAATAATTATAAGAATAGCACCATTGGCCTAGTGGCCTAGTGGTTAAGCAAGTGGACTGCAAGAATTCAGCCGGTTCTTTCAACTGCCAGGTTCCCACTGCAGTGCTCAGGGCACAGCACTGTCCCGACCCACACCACTAACAGTGGCCTCACCACCCACAGGAAGACTCACGGTATGGGGCAGTGTGATTTGGTTGACAATCATGGAGATTGCTGGCCATGCAACCCAATAAGAGAGGGTGATGATAAATGAATGAATGATTGAATGAGAAAAAAACCCCGTAGTATTAGAGACTTTTTTCAAATTTTTGGTAGGCCTGGTTCTTTGATTGGTTAAATAACAAGAATCCTGTCGCCTGAGAGACGTCTTACTACAGCTATGGAATTTATAAAATTGTTTTTTTATTTTATTAACCAAATAAATGTAATTGGGCTTTATTATCCGAAATGTTTTGCCACATTGTCAAGCCACTGTTACAACATTTATGTAGTTGACAGAGCTAAACATAATAATAAAAATAATAATAATAATAATTACTGATTTGTTCAGCTGGTGAAATTTCCACTTGTGCTAGTAAAAAAAAGGTCAGTTAAACATTAAAGGTTAAACATGTGTCTGGAAGTGCAGAAATTCAATTAATGTCCTGCTTTAACTCCATTAGACACAGCAGGTTAATTCAATGACTCCTAGGTCAATGAGGAACATGAAGAAGTCAACCAACTAGGATAACGAGGGAGAAAAAAAAACACTAATCAGTTGCTGCACTTCACGTAAACACTTGTCCACATGGATGAACAAGACGTCAAATAACTGCCTTTAACACCTCAGTGTGTTCAGTAAGGAGTATTGAATCCCATTTCTCTTTGTTAACTTCTCTCCTTTAGTCTCCGTGTTCCTCCTTAGCTCCTTACAACACAAATTAAATCAGTGCGTGTCCCCGACAACCTCCCATGACGGTGAGAGGAACAAGGAAAAAAGAGCAAAACCAACAAACAACAACAACTGCTAAAAAGTACTAATGACTCACACAAATCAAAACAGCTGCTTTCCATCCCTCCCTCTGTCTCTGCATGGTGTTCGAAACACTGTGTCAGTGGTTCTCTGGCCGTGAGCCAAGCCAACTTGCTAAACAAAACACTATCCATTCTGCAGAAATTTTACCTGTCACAAGCTTTTCCTATCACACAGCCTGGAGTCTCCCAAGCAGAGGGAGATAATCAGAGGATTTGCAAAAGTGCACAACCCTACCGCCCACCTCCCCAAAAACCTGCCAGGAGACTGAAAAGAAATTACAACTCAATCTCATCTAGCAACTCAGATTAACCTCATGCCCACCAAGTAGCATAATGATTGGAAATCACAAAGTTTGTAAATTTGGTATTTCAGAAACAAACCAGGGACTGAAAATCCATCATCTATCAAACTTTTTCTTCTTTCGGCCTCAACATTTTCCATCTTCCCCTGACCTCTGTATCCTAAACTCTGACTCCAACTACCTCCTTGTCCTACTTCACTGCATCCATCAATCTCTTTGTATCAGATGTAACGCATGTTCCATCTATCAAAACTGAGCTAGGTAAATTGTCATGGTTAAATATGAAAAAAGCAATACTTACTTTCTAGATATTGACAGACTTTAAGCCGCATTTCATGAAATCAGAACATATTCTGCTGCTTATGTTGTGCATCATGCGTTATTGTATGACTAAAAGTAAAAACAAGACACTTAGCAAAGGAGGACAAATGCATGGAGGGATATACATATTAAAGTCCCCTTTGTGTTTTGGTGTGAGCTGCTGGGTGAAGATGATGGATTGGCAGGGTTGTAGGGGTTAAATGGGCACACAGGAAGAGGGTTGTCACCATCCATCCAACTCTGCAGCCACAGCAGAGAGACTGTGAAAATGAGAATGGCACCAAAATAGAGGGCACAGAGAGGGGAAGAGCACAGATGCCACTGTGACGATGAGGCACGTGCCATTGTGTAAGCTTTGTCTTCTTTCTAACATGTTATGACTCTAAAATCTCAGGAAGATTTCAGATCTAACCCTAACTCGCAGAAATCCTCAGAAGCAACATTTCCCTATTTTTGTTTGCGTTTTTCTTTTTGTTTTAAGTATTTACAACTCAGCTTCAATCAACAAAAATTATACAACAATAATACTAAAATAAAAGAACGAGAGTCTTTTGTTCTGTTTAAGTTTTTACCATTTTCTGCTATATCAACTTCTTGTATCTTTTACTTGGCTTAAGTTTATATATTTAAGCTTAGTTTCGTCGTATTTGGCACAGACTCCTCTGTAAGAAGACTTTACTCACCATAAAACTGTGTCTTGACTAACACATTACTGGGAGCGTGTGTGTGAGCAAACTGCATGAGAGCGTCTCTGTAATGAAGTAGCTCTAGGAATTCCCAGGAGAGGAATAGCTGCTGGATTACGCAGCATACGGAGAGGAACGGGACTGAGGAAGTTTTCTGTTATCATCTGTGACATGCATGCCTTCGTGCATGACACAAACACACACCCAGACTCTCTCTGTCCATCATTGGGAAGGCCACTCAATAAAACTGCTCTATCCAGAAGAATCAAATTCAATCAATGAGGCCTATTTGTGAAATCAGCGGAGCAGTAAAAGCTATCAGAGAGGAGCAAGACAGGGGGATGTAGGACGAGAGGAGGGAAGAAGGATGACGGGGTGTTAGAACAGAGCAGCTTTGTCCCAGTGGCTAACTCACAACTACACAACCATGTCATCAAGTCACTACATGTGTGTTAAATCTCTCAGCACACACTGAGAAACTCAATAGTACAGAAAACTGATAAACTGGGACAGAGATCAGCCTTTCTAATTAGGTACGAATAAGGTGAAAACAAAAGGCAAAAGGTCCTCCAGGGCATTAACTGTTCCTTTTGTTGCAATAATCAAAGACAACGCAACCCTAGGCCTACGTATCAATATGGAGTCCAAGAGTACTCAAGAAGAACTAGGATAAACAACTAATAGATGTGTTGTCGACCTCTAACCAAGAATCAATTGTTTCTCCCTCTAATTCAGGTGTCTCAAACTGGTTCCTCAAAGAGTTGCTGTGGCTGCAGGTTTTTTGTTTAACCAACCAGCAGCAAACCTGACATGGCTATACTTATTCAACGGCTCTTTGTCTTTAGAAAAATGGTGTTGGTTCCAACCTATCAAAATCAAAGTGACTGACCATAAGCTTTTTGAAAAACTTGAGTAGTTGAATAAAAAAAGCCACGTCAGGTGTGCTGCTGGTCGGTTGAGCTAAAAACCTGCAGCCCCAGTGGCCCTTTGAGGAACGGTTCAAGACCCCTGCTCCTTATTGGTGGGCTGTATAGAAGACGGAACAAAAACAGCCTGAAAAGCACTCAACCTTGTTATTTCTAGTGGGATGATCTTTATAATAACAACTGCAGATATAATCTAAGATTGTTAACCTGACATTTACCACAAATATCCCAATACTACATATTTTAATTAAATTGTTATTCTTTTTTCAACAGATATTAACATCGCAAAAAAAAAAACTCTTCATAAATACTACAATAATATAGCAGGAACAAACACATGGGTAGACAGAGTCCAGAGGAAGAAAATGAAAGCGGGTGAATGTGAGAGTGGAGAAGACAGACAGTGCAGTGAACACCAATTTGTCTGTTCCCTCGTGGGCTGACACCGGCTTAAGCCTGCTTTCATTCCTTGGCCTCACTGTCAGTCATCACAAGCTATTACATACACACATTCACACACTGTAGGCCTGAGCAGGAGCAGGTCCAGGGTCAGGCTAACTCCAAACTACTCCATTTACCTCAGCAGTAAACACAGACTACACTGTCTGCCTCCTGGGACACAGGGAAAGGCAGAATGTGTTGAACTGAGAAGAAGAGAGGCAGAGGAAAAACTAAGCATGAGGAAGGAGGTGGTAAAGGGGGAGCCTCGGGCAGGGAGGAGTAGATGAGTTGATGTAGAGGGGTGGAACTATAGTGGCAGCAGCTGGCTTTTCTCCCGTTACCCTCCCTCTCTTTACGCCATTTTGGTCCCCACCCAAGCCCCAGCATCTGGAGGAGAATGATTACGCCGGCACTGCTGCCAACACGACTTATCAACAACTCCATACCTCTGAGGAGCGAGTATGTGTGTGTGTGAAGATGTGGAGAAGAAGGACCAAGTCCTTGTATCAAATGTGAAGACATCTTCACAATGAATACATGACAAGCGAGGTAGGTTGATTCAAGTCTACAGAAACACACCTGGAAGCTGCAGGATTTGGGGAAATAAATGAAAAACACAAGCACAGCAAACCTGATTCCCATGTTTACACAGAAAAGTCGTGAAATCAAACTAACTCCAGCAAAGTAAACACACTGCATAACATGCAGTCACACCTATGAATATTTGTCTTCAACGGAAAATGGATTTATAAACATTGTTCTCCAGAGTCAAAATTATTTAACTAACAAGCAGGAAAATAGGCATTGATGTAATGTTACATTTTTAGTCCGTTACCACAAAATTATACTTATTGAAAATGAGAGCCACTTAACCTGGTTTACATAGATGCCTTACTACTAAAAGTAGAAGCTCAAATTTGACTTGGCCAGGACAAAACAAGATTTTTGCAAAACCCTTTTATGTAAAACCTTTACGCCTTAACCCGTCACTGCTGTATCTTCACAACCAATTCTCTGTCTTTGCTTTCACACAAATATCTGCCGAAGAAACCGGGTCACAATGGTATTTTTTTTTTCAGTCTTAAAGTGCAATCTTCTGCAACCCTTCATTCTCTCACGACTGTCTCCAATCTGCACAATAACCTTCAAAGATCTCTTGATTCCTCCTTTACTGATTTGCTTCACATTGCGACTGTTAGCAACATGGACCATTAGTCATGCCACCAACACAGTTGCTCATTAGCATAAGACTGTAGTGACTTCGCTCCTGTCAGATTATTACAAATACACTGCGGCTGCTCCGCCCCATTACTGTCAATCACACAGCCTACTGAGACAAAGTTTAAGGTGGCAGATTAAAAAAAGTCAAGAATTTCCCCTTAGCTCAAAGGAAGAGGGTTCAGTTTTTCAGGGTCTTTTTTTATTCTCTACTGCTAGGAAAAAAAAAATGTCCCTCACTAAAATCATTTCCAGCAGCAGATGAGAAAAGCTGTGCGGGAAATACTGAGTGATCTTGTTTACTCACGGCAACTGGGCTGATATTCCACGTAGTGTAACAGCATTAGCGGTGGATTAAACTTCACATACATACCCTCAGAATACAGAGAGATTTAAGAAGATGATTTAGATATGTTATTAAAGCTGGTTGGCATGCACCGGTTTTCAGAGTCACGTTCGAGGTCATCATTAGGAAAGACTTCAGATCTCATACTGCTAAGACATGAAGGACAAACAGCTAGTTGTGACCGTTCAAACCAACGATGATTACATTCATACGTATCATTCACTCCTCATTACCAGTTTTCACTTTTCCATTCTATTTTTTCTCTCCCTCTTTCCCCCCCCTTGTTTCACCAGGCTGCCAGACGATGCATTGTTCTGTCGCTGCAATCCTTTAATGCCATCCAATCGAGCAGGGAATATCTTAAAGGGATTTGGCCAGGATTGATTTAGGGGCTTTAAATAGTGCTAGAGGATTTGCATCAGATTCAGATATCATGACAGAGCAGATCACTGGAGTCCTGTCCTAACCTAATATCCAAGTATCACGGTCGAGATTTTGGATATCAACCTGGAAGTTGTTGAATGGGCAAGTAAAGCATCAGAGTGGATACCTTGTTCACGGACAATCAATTCCAAGTGAACTCATATAAATGCAGCTCCCCTTTATAATATGTTTTGGCAGTATATTTGCTTTTAAGTTGTGCCAGAAAGTGTGGAAAAATGGCAGAATTGAGGACATAGATTACATTTCTCCTGTTCAATTACACTCTGCTGTTCCACAATGTTGCGTCTAAGATGTTGTGACAAAAAAAAAATATATATATATAGCACACAGTCTCAAAGGGCAGTAACAAGTGAAATTAATTATTGATTGTGTGGCATTCCATAGAAAACAACAGTGCATAATGTGAAAAATGAATTCCTTCTGTTTACTTTCAAGGCAACATATGGTAAAGGTCTGGGAGTCAAAACTTTTCATAAAAAAAGAAAAGAAAAGAAAAAAAAAATTCTCTACACTGTAAATATGTCACTTCACCAAAGAAAGGGAAAATAAAAGCCTGACAAGACTGAGTCTGAACTATCTCACAGAACTATGTGACATGGTAGCAGCTCTATGGTTAGTCATTCTGATGCATTAATAAAAAAAAAGAAATTCTGCTACAGAGAAGTTTTTTTTTTTCCATGACACATCAACAACTTTGATATTTCCAGTTCTTTGAAATAAAGAAAAATCAACAGATGGTAAAAACAACACAACTTTAAACAAATGTAACAAATTAGGAGATACAATTATTTATAAAAAAAAAAAAACAACAGAAAGGATAAATAAATACACAATCGGTTCCGAGATGGCTACATAGAATCAACAAGCTAATTCCTCTGCCCAACACACTAAGACTCAGAGTCCCAGGAGAGGGGGAGTTAAAAGCTATTCTGTTTAACTCTGTCTCTCAGTGTGTATTCGCTACATTACGGATGCTGTTGCTGATGCTGTTGATGATGCTGATGATGTTTGGCCCTGGTACGGCCTCAGGGGGAGTTCACAACTGTGAGTGAACAGTGTATAAAGCATTGAGTGTATATATTTAAAAAGAGAAAGTGACTGTACCTGTATGTGAACAATTGAAAGCGCTCATACACATAAGCACGCTTCTGTACTCCATCATTTCTCGCTAAGTAGATTAAATGTAGCATCAAAGAGAGGCGGACAGATTGGCCTGGGGGCTGTGTGGTCCCTCTACTCACTATTGGAGGACCAGGGCAGATTAAAACTGCCCAAGCCTTCAGAGCCTGCCTTGTTACACGCCTCCTCATCCTTGTGTTGTGTATTAGGATACTTCAAATAACCCCTGGGAGAAGCCAAGCACAACCAGGTGGATTAGGAAGGAGGTTATTTCACGAGGATGTGAGAGACCTTTGTGGCCAGGGACGGGGTGCATGTGTATATGTGTCAAATAAAATTGAAGGGACACTACAAACGCCTGGTTCAATTTTGTAGGGGAAGCAGAGGCCCTGTGTTTATAGAATACCAACATCACAAGGGATTGTGGAAAAAAAAAATCCTATGAATCAGATAAAGGAACAAAGAGGATTCTCAATGAACAGAAATAGTAAGAGATGAATTAGCAACAGGAAGGTGTTTCAACAAAGAACCTTTGGAGTAATTGTTGGGGAGAAACCGCAAGTTATAGCAGATTGAGGTCAGATTGTTTGGCTGAGTTATTAAGGAGATAAAAATAATTTCATTTGTCTTGCTACGGAGGAAATCTGCAAGAGCACGGTGACATGCGTCACGTTTGGTCTAATTAAGACAAACCCTTGTGGTTACTTTCAAAATTAAACTCAAAAGCACCAAGACCTCTTCACAACAAAGTGAAACTTTTTAACTATACAGGAAACTGACGCAAGAAAAGGTGAAGTGTAGTCACGTTTGAAACGTGAAAGTCCATGTTTCGTCAAGAGTTACATGTGTTTATATGTATATTTATAAATTTCTTCATAGATCTTTATATATATGTATATATATATATATAAATCAAATACATATATTAAATATATTTATTCATAATATGTTGATTAATATTAATATATAGTTAATTAGGTAAAATCACATGCTATTCTGTGTGACTTTCAGGTCCTAAGTTTTACAGATGTTCTCTTAGAAAGATGCCTCTTGTTTAGGTTGCCTTGGTAAAAAACAATACATGGGGATGATCTGCACATATATTATAGTATTTAGTATAATTAAACAGTGTCCAATTCCTGCAGCTATGTCATAAGAGGAGAATATATATATATATGTATATATATGTTAAATTTCTAATCATCACGTCATATATCTTAAATACTGTGTTGTCTCTTTCAGAGGTGTGCCAGGGGAACAGATACAGCTCACAATCTTTGACCTAGTCTCGGTCTCTGTGGCTCTCTCCTTTAAACATTATGACAACAGACCATCTGTCACAGTGAGGCCGGCCGTTTGGAGAATAATCCCGCTGCATCAGTGGGCAAAAACATTTTTAAAGAAATCTTATTAAGATTTCATTGTCCACCTCTCGCACAAACTGGTAGTTTGTGATGCTGCTGTGAATGAAAACATGGGTGAGACAACACTAAACCCTGAGGATCAATTTCATCTCCCATAACTGATTTGTGATTTTTCAATATATAAATTCAGTTCCCATCTGTTGATAGAGCAGAGAAACAATATTATCATATTGTCTCCCAATTGTTTTTCTCAGGAGATCGATCAATGACTGAGAAATACAATGAAGGAAAAAAAGAGTTGAGGAAGAAGATAAAAGTTGACATTCAGTGCAAATGTTATTGCAATCTGAATCTTTTTCTCCCTCCTCTGACTGTTCACCCATTCTAGTGCCTGCCTCTGTGAGCAGCCTACAGATGAGGGGAACAAAACAGAGGGAGGAATTCAAAAACACAGTCTCTTTCTTCTCTCCCCTGACATTTCTCAAATACTTACCACAGCTTTGACTTTGAATGAATTCATATACATTCAAGAAAAAAAAATCTACATAAAACTACATTACATTATATTACGTACAGAGCGTGAAAAATGACTTATTTAATGCCATTCTGGTCCGAGAACAATGTAAGTAGGGCTGCTTTGATTTCTGTGCCAGGTCCAGGAAATTAAAGTGGAGGAAGTACGAGGAAGGTTGCCAGGATTAGGCAGGTTGTTCCCTTTAGGGGAGCTGTTTCTTTAGGGTCACATCCACCTGTCTCTCTGTTGGAATAGGCACAGAGACGGAGATGAGGATGAATGGGCAGATGGGGATGAGAGTAGTTCCTGAGGGGAGTTTAATGTTTTAAATGTTTCTATGTGTGAGCTATTTCTGCTTTTGTCATATAAAAAAAAGAGGAGCAGAAGTACTTCCCTTACAAGAGTAGAGCAATGCATAAAGCATTTTTAACATCATCATATTTAACATCACAAAAAATGCATTTTTTTTCCCACATTTCACATTTTTAAAATGCTATTTTTTTCACATTTAAGTCACCAAACACAATGATACCTAAACAACTGACAGGTTTCAAATACAAAGTGCATGTCATTCATTTATATAAAAAATAATGAAGCATAAAGTGTAAAACATCCATTTTTTACTTAAATTTGATCTGTAATAAATTGGACTTGTAGAATATGGTAGGATAGATAGAATGTGGTCATTTTTATGAACCGATAATTCAAGGATTGAAAAGGATTCTGAATCAATAACTATTAAATGTGACAAATATACAGAATTTAATGGTACAATACCTTTCAATCAACTCTTAGATAAGTAGGTCGTTAGTAAAGAACATTCAACTGCCTACATGGTACATGGTTCATCAGGTACTAACCAATAAAATGGCCACTGATCATTATTGGCAGTTCCGTATGACACCTTGTTGGTTTTCTGTTGTGAGGCTATTTAAATGGTCAATAATCTTAACCTACTTACTACCAGATCATTAACAGGACGTGATTTGCAAATCGCACTCTGCGTGAGAGAGAGAGAGAGAGAGAGCGAGGTGATTGTCCTAAAAGTATTATCAAAGTGTAAACAGTGTGATGATGTCAGGTGAAATAATGATGAGACTTTGAGGCCATGAAGGACATGGACAAGGAGCGAAGTTCGTCGTTGGTCCGTCTGTGTCTCGGACATAATAACAGCACAACAGCAGTCAAAGTGAAGCAGCTGATACAGTCTCTCTGTCTAAAGCAGAGGTCACCATGTCAAGGAAGCCAATTAAAAGGATGATTAACATTCATGAGGAAAGATGCAAAGTCTACGTGCAGGTGGCGTGGTTTACCCATTCTCTCTCTAATGCGCCTACACCCACAATTAAAATGGAGGCAATGAACGGAGCAGTTCAGCCTGTTGCAGTGGCAGTGTCCTGGGAGGTGAAGATCAGGAGGTTAATATGATCTAATTCAGCTTCTTCATTAGCCTGATGAAGCTGATAACAACCCACAGGGAAGGGAAGGCTTGGAGTCAGACTCAGAGCATCTATACTTGCCGCCTCTGGTGTTTCCAAGGCTATATAATGAGCTGACTGGTGCCTTGAGAAAACCCACTCTTTTGTCTTTCATCATATTTGCACTAACACAGAATAAAGACACCAGACACAATTTGTACAGAATGGCATTGTTAACATTGTACAAATCAAGTGTCACTGTCAACATCAGGGCTCAGGTTCAACTAGTAATTCAATTTTGCCAGGAGTGTTCACTGGCCAATAAACAGGGTGTGATGACAGACCTTGGACCCAGGCATAGAAATATATATTAAAGACCATTAAGAACCATAATGCTGTGAGGGGATTAGAGGGACAACACAGACGGGAAGGTTTGGAGTAAAAGCTAGAGAAGCCAGATAGATGGTTTGGACATGTTCAGAGGAGGGACAGTGGAGACATTGATAGAGGAATGATCCTAGAGATGGAGCTACCACATAGGAGACGGAGAAGAGATTCATTGATGCAGTGAGGGAGGACACGGAGGAGTTAGAGCTGAGGACACAGCGGACAGGGTGAGGTGGAAATTGTTGACATGTTGACAACACCTCAATATTGCCTGTCCTAGTTCTACCAGTTCACACTGATGCAAATATGATTAAATCCCTACTAGACTAGTTACAGGACACTAGTTGTTATTATACCAGCAACCTCAGCAGGCAAATCAATACAAAAGTGTGAAGACAAATGTAAAGACTGGGTGTGTACGATGCTCTATTACACTACATTTCTGTCCCAAATGAAACATAAATGACTTCCCATGGTGTGTGACCAGGAATTTGCACATTTAATGTACTTGCACAGCTGCAGCCATAATGCCTGTTACACAGTATTGCATCACTTAAGCAACCAGTCAATCAGGATGAGGAAAAGGCATAAGCATTTACACAAGGAAATGGCAGGATATCAGGCATGGCATTGAATTGTAAAGGGGTGGGATGGGCCTGTTGATTAGAAGAAAGTCAGAGGACAATGCTAGTAATAGGAAGACCCAACAAAAAATAAACACCATTAATTGGAGAGGCACACGTGTATGGAAGCAGCCAGATGGTGTTTTGTACTCATTTGTCATACACTGGTGACAAAGAGAAAGGAGGGAGCAAGAAAGAAAAATGGAAAGAAAGAAAAAAAAACAAAAAAACAAACAGACTAGTGTTTATTGATTGCAAAGTTGGTGCAGAACTAGAACAGACAATGTTAAAATCTGGCTCTGCTTGTTCACATCATCTTTCCTCTCATCTTCCAAGTATTTCAGATTGTACTGTGATTGTAGCGCTCTGCCAGGCCGGATGCATACTAGCAAGTGCAGACACAACACCCCACAGATTGCTGAAATTGGCTTTCAGTAACGACCATCTGTCTGTTTTTTTTCTGTTTTTTTAAACAAAAAATACCTACACTATTCTCTCTCCCCTAAGTGGGAGTTTGGGGCACTTACATTGCTTAAAAGGGGGATAGATGGGGAGCTGAGGTATAGAAATGGGAACTGAAGACTCAGGAGAGGAATAGATAGAAACTAGGACAAAGGGCCAAAGAGGTTTGCCCAAAAGAGAAATCTAGTCATGGATGAAAATATTGCATCAATTTTGGTGAGCATAACATGGCAACCGATATGTGTTTGTTTTTCTTTTTTTTTCACTCTAGCTGCCAAAATATTTGTCAAAGTAAAAATAGAAGAGCAATGAAACAAAACCCTCTTCTTTTTTATTTGGGTCTAAAACTAACGAAAAATGAATCATGATAGGAGATACTGGGCAAAAGCTAGAAATCCCTCACTGCAAATGTTGCTTTTCACTGTCCTGGATCAGTGCAATGCCCAACATGCTTAGGAGTTTCGTTGATATAGCAAAATCCCCTCAATTTCATGATGATACATTTTATTCCTTTGCAGCAGATAAACACCAACACTAAAAAGGTCAAATCATTGTAATCTGATGGCCAACACGTACTGCAGGGATTACAAAAGAAACATGTTAGAGGAAGAAAAATAGCAAACTTTGCTCGGTAAGAAAAGTACTACTTGATTTATGTGAAAAAGAAGAACTGCTATTGTGTCTAAGCACTAGTGTCAAGAAGCTAAACGTAAACAAGTTAAGCTCTGACATATTATATTAAGGGAAGCTTCTAAAGGGTGAACTGAGGACACGGCCCATGTCTGGTCTCAGATGGCCTTGTTCAATTGTCTGCCTGTCTGTCATTTTACCCATTAGCTCTTCAAAGGTGCTGTGACCTGAGAGCACAGATGAGAATTTATTAGATCCACAACATTGTCCAGTCCATGCACCTGTCACTCACACTCACATTAATGAGCACATGGGCCAAACGCACAGAAAGACACGTCCACCATCTCACAGTATCACAGTATAGCCAGCCATAAATTTAATGTTTGCCAAGACCAGAAAGGCCTTTTGGCCAAGAAAATTATATGTATAAAATGTATAAAAATCTGCATAGCCACTGGGTAAATTAATACTTAATACTTAATAATACTTAACTTAAAAAGGTTGGGGAATACTGCTCAAGGTGCCTTGGTTTACATTTGCCAGTTCTTGTTTTTTGATGTCCTAGATTTTGATGTTAGCAAAGACAGTAATATAGATACTTATGTAAAATATAAAGTTATGGTAAAAATCTCCAATGAAAGCTCAAGGACCCCCGGTATATTAAAATAATGCAAGAATAACCCAAAAGACTTCAACATGCATGCAGCACAGGAGACCTGCACTACTGTACACTACTCAAAGTTGACCTGGGTCTGCTGTCAATCAGTAGTCAGTAGATTCTTACACACAAGACACTGCTGCTGTACAGCCAGACTGGAGACAGAAAAGGGAAACAGGATGAGGCAGGTTTATGCATTCAGCTATGGAAGCATCTGAGTGAAGGTTAGCTGAAGTGCAGTGGGCCTCTGCAGCATGGTTTCTTTTGAGGGGCCTCAACAGGAGGACTCTAAGGGATAAGGATAGTGTTTTGGTCAATTTGTGTGTCTATGAGCGTGCATGAGGTTGCATGTGTGTGAATGTGTGTATAATTGAGTGCTGATGTGTGTTCATGTGCACGTATGAAGTGAAGTAAATCCACACTTGAAAGGCTGGCTCAATCACACTCTCCCACCCATCTCTCTTGGCCTCCCTCTGTCTCTCTCATCTCCACCGTGTTCTTCAGCACCAAGTTCATTCAGAGTTTAAAAGTGCACAGGAGCGGGTGTAAATGAGAGCTTCACAGGGCAAGGAGGAACAAGTGTTCATATTTAACATTTAACAACGGATGCCATCGTCTGGTTGTTAATCAATGCCATGAGTAAGAGAAGTAAGTCTTTTTAAAAAGATATTTTGACATTTAAAAAGTGAATCTGTTCTTGATATCATTTCTGGGCTGACAAAATAACTATTTAGTCAAATGACTAAGATGAAATGAATACTGGCTGTAAAAATAAATACTGGTATAGTGATTTTGGAAGAAAGGGAACATATCTACGTGCATCTGTTTTTTGGATTAAATATGATTTGACTAGCAGTGTATTTATTTATTCTGGTTTCGTTGGGAACATAACATCTAATTTACAGTGAGTTCACCACCTGATTATTTAGAATGTTGTTTACATATGTCATAACACAGCGTTTAATTTAGCTTCATCAACACATACTTAACCATATAAATTATGGTTAATCTATATTTACATCTGGTGCTTGGTTTTCAAGAACAAGCTGTGCTGTTCGTGAACTTTTAGTATCTGAGAGTTTAACATCTGTCTTCACTTTGTGATGTAAACAATGCTCTTTGTTAAGGCCAATTTGAACTGTGCTGTGTCCAGTTCTAAATATGTTTGGGTTTAGCAGTGATTTTCAATAGACAGCGTCACAAATCCACATGGTGGACACTTGGCATTCAAACATGATCACCTGAAATGTTGAGATGATGAAAAAAATTTGAGATAAACTAGCCTAACTACATGTGATCATGGAAATAAAAGCTAATCCAGGGACTAAAAATGTTTATGTGAATAAGGATGTCATGTAAGGTGACTTTATAATCATAGTGTGTATTATTATGTCAATTATTTGATAAAAGAACTGAGGGCTACTGATTTGTCATGAAATCAGATTACTTATCGGTTCATTAGATCAAGCTAAAACAGACAATTTTGTCTATGAGTGGGATCTTTTTCATTAGATTTAAATGAACACAAATGTTTTGCTTGAAGGAAAAATTACCTCCAGTGGCTGCAATGCACCATTAATGCCATGAAATCTCATATTTGAATCTGGAGCAGGCTGAGACTTATGAGCCAGACTTTATGAGCTCTTTAAAAAATTCTAAGAGCTGATTGCTTCCAATACACAAAAAAGTGGATCTACTATCTAACTAGCGACAGGTTTATATACAGACCCAGATCATCTCTAATACCCTCATTAGGGTATGAGATTAAGAAAACATATTAATTGCAGAGAATTGTCAAGACTAAAATGAGACGCAGGGGAATTATTTGAGAATTCAAACAGCGACGTGAAATATTCCTGCCCTCAAAAGCCATCTTTAGGAATAACATACGAGGCTAAACCAGGACTAACCATCCCTAAATCTAGAGCACATTCTGCTTTGTCAGCCAGGTCCAAGTCTTACGCAAGAAAGACAGAAAATGTCCTGGACAGACAGTAACACTAATGTCAAGTCTTAATGTGGTAATTAAGCTTAGCAGGACATCCTAAATCAGTGCTTAATTTACTATAATTATAACAAAGAAGGCATTTAATATTGTGTAAGATTGTCTCCCTCCCAATTGCTTCTCTTATTTCATTTGATTAGCAAATCAAACATCTGACCACAAATCGGCATGATCACCAGTTCCTTCTCACTGTATCACCACAGCCATCTAGCAGAAATTGCAAATCCCTTGCCGACAAATTGAACCAGTTGAACAGTAAACCAGGAAGCTAAGGCCATTCAGTGTCTGTCAGACCTGTTTTATTTCTGGAAGTAACCGCAGGAGAAATGGGGGTCTGCCATACATAGCCTCTCTTTCGCGGTGAGGCAAAGGCCTTTTGCCAGCACTAGTGTTTGACATCAACAGCCACTGCATGATACCATGTCCTGCTACGATGCATATCACACGAATGCATGGGATAAACTACTCACAGCAGGTACGAGGAGCTTCTTGACCTCCTCTACTGCTCTCCTCATCTTGATCTCAGCTCTGGCCTGTGTGTCTTCCACTGTGATCAGGACATGGAGGTCTTCATTTAGGTGTTCCCAGTTTGGCTTCCCTCTGTTTTGCTCCTCCTGGAAGGGACGAAAAAGAAAGCGAGACAGATGGTGAGGAAATGTAACAATGTGGGTGTGCTGTAGTACACACACACTTTTAATGTATCGCATAAAACAAAGGGAAGCTTAAAGAAAAGGCCCAGGAGGATTATATGAGGAGGAGGTCAGTGGAGAGAGAATGACAGAAATAACCCTTAAGTCCTATATTTAGTACCAACTATGAAAGTGTCCTTTATTAGGCACTGAGATTCACAGAGGAGAATATGACACCTTTTCAGCAGAAAGTGGAGTTCACTGTGGCTCTGTGAGGTTACCACTTAAAAAGGGTTATAACAGTCCAGAGACGCCCAAGAAGTCTACAACTAGAGGTGTGTATTGGCAAGAATCTGACGGTTTGATTGTACCACGATGCAGTATGTATACAATATAGTATACAATATAGTATGTTGCAATTAACTGTGATAATACCGCCACTACAACAGGTTGAGCGTTTATATATGAAAAGTCTTAAATTATTGCAAAAAATATTGAGTATTGAATATTGAGTATTAAATCCATCAACAAGTATCATATCATAATTAATGAAACACAATAATGAACGAGCATCATAAATGTTTGCAGGTTAATTGTTATTTTAAAAAACAGTGGTGTAAGATAGCGGGAAATCTTTATTTTTTATTATTTTATTAAAATTCATTTTATGAATATTTTTCTTCCATTCTGAAAGTCTGACCGAAAAGTCCCTTTTTTTTCCCTTTTTTCAGGGGTTGCCACAGCGAACTGTGTTTCCTCAACTCTAACTCCAATTACATCTATGTCCTCTCTCACTGCATCCATCAATCTCCACTTTGTTCTTCTACCAATATATCCACTGTCCTTCCTCTGGACATGTCCAAACCATCTTAATCTGGCTTCTCTAGCTCTTACTCCAAAACTTCCTGTCTGTGTTGTCCCTCTTATCACCTCATTCCTGATCCTGTCCATCCTTGTCTCTCCTAAAGAGAACCTCAGCATCTTTAACCCCTCTACCTCCAACTCTGTCTCCAGTCAACTCCTAGTGTCTCTTATCCATCCATCATGGCTGGTCTCGCAACCGCCCTGGAAACCTTTCCCTTCACCTTAGCTGACTCTCTTCAATCAATGATCACTCCAGATAATTTTCTCCAGTTGTTACTGAAAAATGTCTGTGTCTAGACCCTATGTCCCACAAATACAGCCAGTGACCCCTGCTAGATAAAACTTAGCTAATAAAATGTGAACTGTGAGTAAAATACTGATGACACAAATAAAAAAAAAGAAGACTCCCAAAAGTTTTGAGTTTAATGACAATAAAAGAAGGCAATAGAAAACTGTGGATTGGGATCTTCCAGTGCACAAATCCCCTCGGGCTCAGCATCAAGGTGGACTACTCTGGGTCTGTGTTTCTGACATTTGGGTTGAGAATACTGTCTGCAGTAACAATAGCTCTCTGAGAAAGTTATATTCTTTTTTCCTACTGGAAAGGCAGCACTGAAGCTCATACCAGGTCTCAGATCATAGCAATAGAACTGAGTCATGGGCAAAATGAGCTGGAATGAAAAACTAACTGTCGCTTCACAACAGCCTTTCAATGGTTTAAACAAGAAATATTTCAAGTTGAGAACTGAAGAGGCAGAGTTAAAAAAAGGACTTGAAGTCGTTTTAAACCATTCACGTTAATTGCAACAGCTTGTCAAAAGACACAGCTACTACCTGTGACTCGAAGAAACATTCAAAGCTGAGGGATTGAAAGTGTGATGTTTCTTTTCTCAGTGGGGGCGCCAGAGCATTCGAAGGGAGGGACTGATTAAATATAAAGAATGCTTGTGATTAATGGTCAATTTCAGTGTTCATGTGTGGAAAAAAATATCAATTTTAGAAATA
Organism: Paraplagusia blochii; assembly: GCA_016785265.1. Lineage (NCBI taxonomy): Eukaryota > Metazoa > Chordata > Actinopteri > Pleuronectiformes > Cynoglossidae > Paraplagusia > Paraplagusia blochii. The sequence goes on along the minus strand of JAFBJS010007987.1, from coordinate 143,131 downwards.
TTCATGAATATTAATTGTTGTGTGCACTTGGGACATACTTGTTGAGCACATTTAATTCGGGTAGGAAGATTTTATAGGTAGGAAAATATTTCAGTCAGAGTCAGTCAGTACGAGACATTTATCTGGTCCGTGACACAAAAAAGGTTGTGAAACACTGCCTTAATACACATCCTACACAAACAGGCACATTCCTCTATTCTGAGGGATCTAGACGTGGAAAAACTAACTGTACAACACTGAATGGACAAGGAGGATGTATAACATTAAGGAAAAATAAATGTGTTTTTGATTATGGATATTTATTGATATAAAATGGACATTATTTTTTCTGCTTACTACATATGGATGTTCAAATTTGTTGATTTGTGGGTTTGGATTACTCAACTGATATGCTAATGAATTAAATTTGCTTTGGTTCTTTTATGCCATAATCAACTTCAGAAACCCTAGACTAATCTAAAAAGCTTTTGAAGTTTGCTTCCTGTGTTTCTTCGGGGCCATATCATTGGTATTTAACCGATATTATAGATAAATACAAAAATCTGCTAAGAATAAACTTAAGTAGGGGCTTTTGGAAAGGGAAAAAAACAAGAGATGAATTTCCCTCAGCATCTTATATTTTAAATATTGTATTTGTCATTTTCTTTTCCTAATGAGGTCAAAAACTCGAGCGGTCCACCAGCTGTCAGTTTAAATTTATTCAGACTGCAGATGAACTCTGTACAGTTAACCTCTGTTCATACCAACCGCTGAAACTGAAGGATGACTGCTCAGTTCTGGGTTAGTGATTAAAAAGTATGCAGTGTATACAGCAGGGTTCATCTGACGGGATTCCAGTAAACTGAAGGGGCAGAACAAACTGCCTAAACACTTGTACACCCTCTGCTTAGCACTCCAGCCCAGTGACAATCGCCTGCCTTCTACCTCAAAGATATGTTGCCATGGCACTAAAAGTATTAAAAACAAACTCAGGTAGCAGTATGGCAGGCATATTGAGTACAAATATATATATACATACACATACATATATATGTATATGTGGGAGAAAATACATATACATATATAGCATATGTACA